>APFE030714519.1:42568-55879 GCA_000404065.3 Pinus taeda
AAATAAATTGTTTTATTTTTTAAATATAAACTTACATAAAACTATATTATTTAAAATGGTCATTAAAATATTTTATTTATGGCTCAGGCCAACACTTTTTCATTATAAATTGTCAAATGCCATAAATTAGACACACAATATATATCCTCAATTATTTTATGAGTACTTTCTTTTTATACAAAGTCTATGCCAAATTAAAGTATATTATTTTTACATGTCATATGTCATCTCATATAGAGTGGTGACCCATTATATATATTATTTTATTTTTATACAAAGTAAATTCCAAATTAAAGTAAAAATTTGAAGTATTTTATTTATGGTACCAAATTTGGGGTTAGTTGGGAGTAAATATACATATAATGAAGCCCTATTGTTAACTAAAGCGTTCAATACACCAAACTTTAATAGAAGTGTCATCTATTATATGTATTAGATTTATGTAAAACATTTTTTTTGTAGATTTTAAATAATAAATCTATTTTATAGATTTATGTTAAATATATTTTTTTATATATTTTACATAACAAAATCTATTTATAGATTTATGTTAAATGTATGCTATAAATTTATTTTATGTAATCCAAAAATTAGAAAAAAAAGGCCATAGAAAAAGCATTTAGATTTAAATAAAAAGTGTGATATCCCCAGTGAAAGTACAAAACTTAACAAACTGATTATTATTATTATTATTTTATAAAAACTATTTGCTAAATTAACTTATGCAGGAATGAAATAATAGTTATATGTAAATATTTTATGTTTACATGTTAAGTAGTTAGGATTGACAATTACTTGTCCCTAACTAATTTCTTGAAGATTTATTCAAGAAAGATCAAGAGGATAGGGGTATTTGAGATCAAGAAGGAGAAAGAGGAAAAAGGATTGAAAAGAGGAAGCTACACTGAAGTGTCAGGTAGATTTCCAGAGCTAAGTCTAGTTTGGACTAGATAACTATTTTATTAGAGATATACTCTCCAAGATAGTTCCTATGTGCCAGGAACAACCGAGGGAGAAAACTCGCTAAGGCAGTCTCACGGTTGGGAGGAAAAGAGCAACAGAGGCCAAGGTCTAGTAGCAGACCCTTGCATGGAATTCGTCATTATACAGATAAACATAATCATGGATTGAATAAGTGTATTGATTACTCAGAGAAGGAAAACATAGAATTATTAGCAAAGTAATTAACTTTTTGTTTGATGTAAGTAGAATTTGTAACTGGCATCATTAGAATATATCATAATCATAAAGTAATCAATAGATGATGGTTTAACTACAAAGGTAGAATTACATTAAACCTTGTAACCCCCTCTTTGGGAAAGTGTAGGCTCCTTCAGATCTGTTACTACAATGATATCATAATAAGAGGGAAACTGGGTTTTATTCAAACTATTAAACCTAGATTGCCAGTGAAACCTTAAACAACGAACATAATCGGTTCCAAGTTAAACCTAGATAATGAGAGAATCCTTTAATCATTAAGTAGGGTTTCGATTTCTAAGGCTAAAACCAAATTATAAAGAAAAGTATAAGTTATAATTAAAACAGGGAACATAATACTTGTTAAACCCAGAGACAAAGAGATAGCACGTAGTAGAAAAAGAAACAAGATTCTGAAGGTTCTGAAGGAAACAAATGCTGAACAAAGAATAAAAAGATATTATTGAATAACCCTTAATGGATTTTTTATAACAATACAAGGTTTAAACACAGTTCCATCCAAGGAGAGTTAAATGACAGATATCTCAAATATTGGAAATAGTCGAATTCATCTTCCAGAAATAAACTAACAAGAAAACTGTTGCTACTCCTCCAATAAATAAAGAGAAGAAACTCTTTCTGAATACAAATGATAAGCTAATATCTAATATCCATTCTATGAACATTGCATACTCAGCTATTAACCATGAGGGAATTTAAGATGCATAAACTTTAACCAAAAGCTACATAGTAAATAAAGCCCTCTTCTAGCTTGAATTGTCTAAAACCATAAATATAATTCGTATAAAAAATTTAAGACTGGAACATGTCTCTTCTATCTAGTGACAGTCAAGCAAACAAGTAGGTAAGGACTTGCACAAGAATAAGTTATTTCCTACCCCGTAGCCAGCTTAGGACAAGCCAACCACGAGGGTTGGAGCAAAAAAAAACTATATAAAATACAAATTCTTGTATAAACTGGAATAAATACAATTACACTACCTCAAAATAGAGATCGGACATATTGAGCTAGGACTGTCGAGAAAAGCCTACAATAACTACCAGATAATAAAGCAATTTAGCTAAAATATGGTACCCGTTGGATACAATTGGTGGTTTCCTTCCAGGTGCGCAAGCTATTCTGGAACATGAACCCTAGTCTATTCCCTCTTCGCATACCATGGCCTCTACCTCGCAAAGAAGAAGAAGTAAGGATTAAAAATGAAATTCAAGAGCTGAAGAGAAAACTATAACTCATTAATGGCATATCAACAAGAAATTCAAATTTGTAACAAAAACAAAAAAAAAAAGAAAACTTATGGACTTGAGATAGGGAGAAACCCTTACATGAGATGAAAATCATGTTTGGGGTCACCTCTGTGTAGCACTACTCCATGTAGAGAACCCATGGCCTGCAGGGGGAAGACCTCATGATTAAAAATTATGCAAACCTAAAAGGTAAACTAGAGAGCCATAGCACACAACCACCATCATGGAGAAAAACTAAATTGGACTTATCGTGCAAGAGAGGCAATTTACTGTAGCAGAGAATGCTAAGGCAATAGACTACATCATGTGCATCGGGAAGAGAGTATGATCCCCACCATCTGATAAAGAGTGATAATAACAACCGTAGATGGAGAATGGGTTTCGGGGCTAGGAGGGCTAGCTAGATTCCAACAGAAGAGTCTAGATCCATTCCACCACTAGACCTAGGTAGAAACATCGCCTGACAAATTAAATTGCAGAACATTCAGTCACTGGAATAGTAATTATGTACAGTGTGACTCTTAAACAAGAGACTACCATGGCAAAAAATTGGTATTAATTCCTTAATTGTGTACTTAGTTAACCAACAAATATAAATGGAAGAGATAGGAATTAAAGCTACGATACTGAACATTGTTGATTTGGTCATTAGCATTAAAACATAATCGTGTGTTATTTAAATTTCAATCAATAAATAAAAATAATTTTTTTATTATATATTGTTCACATGGTTTTGTTACATGTGGTATTAGAGCACCTAGGTTGCAAAATTGAGACCTCTGGAATATAAGTAAATAACAACATTTGTGATGTGCACAGAGAAAGAAAGGAAAGTAGATAACATGGGGAGAACTGGAATTACATCACACTGAACTGTAATGGTAACAACGCCAATGTCCTTTGAGGGAACTAACCCTGAAGTATGGGTACAGTTGGGGGAAGAGTCGTGTAATACCAATACTGCGATCATGGAAACTGTACAAGAATTGAAGGATGAGATGGCCCCTTTAAGGGAAAATAACCAGAAACTAATGCAAGAGTAGGAGAATATTATGAAGATTTTTTCTGATAGGTAGAATCATCGACCAACAATCCCTAGTCCCGATCACAAAAATATGATTGGCGAACAAGAATTTCGAATTGAGAACATGGAAACAAAGGGTGGCAAAGAGAATCATGAGGAAGAATCTGATAATGTATAGGGACACAGGACATAGAAAAGACATAAAATATAACTTCAAGGGGAATTTTAGAAAATAAAAACTCCCCTCTTTGATGGTGAACAATAGGAGGCAGTTGAAGCCTCCCTCATCAACATGAATAACTATTTTCAGCTGTATGAATATGATCATAATTTAAAGGCTCGTTTGTCCATTTTTCAGCTGTAAGGGAAAGCCACCATGTCCTGGGAAGAGGTAAAAACGGTACATGGAGTAAATGAGCAAAGCATAACCTAATAAAAATTTCAAACGTATTTTAAAGAAAAATATCTAACCCAAATATTTTATGATGAAAAAGTAAAGGAGTTTCATGATCTTCGATTGTGTCAACTGACTATGGATGAGTTCATCAAAAAATTCACATTTTTGCTTCGATATGTTCCTTACATATGAGAACAAAAGGTGAAAGTGAAATGGTTTATCTGTAGTTTTCCATTGTTCATAAAAGAGCACCTCGAGTTTGATAACCTAGAAACCATGGACAAAGTTATATAGAAAGCTCGAATATGTTATCAACAAAACAAGCAAAAGGGGAGATGTGGGAAAGAGATGGGCTGATAAAAAGGGAGTAAAATTTACTGCCAACCACAAGGGAAATAAGGCCATAGTAAAAAAATAACCCTATAAGGGTCAAACAAGAAGGATTATGAACAAGAATCAGCCCAAATTTAAGCTTCCATGGGAGACTAAAACAAATGAAAAGTTGGGTAGAACTGAAGTGGAATTAATAGCTAAATCCTTGTAAAATGTTGGGGATGTGGAGGGCCACATTATGTCAAAAATTATCCACACCACAAGGGAACTGATAAGATTTCACAGATTCAAGAAGCATCTATTGTGCGAGAAGTGGTAAGGAGTGTACCTAAGATTAATGTTGCTCTTGAGGACCATCAGGTGAAATACCAACCAACCATGATAGAATATGAAGGTAAAGTCTTTTACTGAACTATATCTATTTTAATTGATCTGGGAGCTAATTTGAGTTATATTAGCCCCAAGATAGTAGAACAATGATGTTTTGAAGCTGTCAAATTTAAAAATCCTTGGTTAGTACAACTAGCCATAGGAGTGAAAAGGAGGGTGTTGGCCAAGGTTAGCAGCTTCCCCCTTAAGTTAGCATGTCAGTCTATTATGGCAGATTGGAACATGTTACCTCTGGGATCCTACAATGTCCTTATAGGTATGGATTGGCTGGAAAAACATTGGTCCCTTATTAACTATAAAACAAAAACTATTAGATACATGGTTGAGGGAGGGGAGAGGCAGGAAATTCAAGGCACACTAAGACCTCTGAATCTAAGACCAGTGACAACCTCCCAATTGGAAAAGTGTATCAAAAAAAGATGCCAAATTTATGCAATACAAGCAGGATATACTAATGCAAAGGATAAATCTATCTCTCTAGAAAACATATCGATGGTGTAGAACTTTCTAGATGTATTTCCTGAAGAAATTCCAAGACTTCCTCAAAAAAGAGACATGCATTTCACCATTGATTTGATTCTAGGAGCCACCCCGGTCTCTAGAGCCCCTTACGGAATTCACATACTAGAGTTAATAGAATTAAAAATGTACCTACAAGAGCTAATTCAAAAAAAGTATACATGTCCAAGTGCATCACCTTGGGGAGCTGCGATGCTCTTTGTTAAAAAGAAGTATGGAACCTTGCAGATGTGCATGGATTACGGTCAATTCAATAACTTGACTATAAAAATTAAATAACCTCTACCTCGTATAGATGAGTTATTCAACTAGCTGAAGGGAGAATCTACGTTCTAAAAGATAGACCTTCGTTCAACTTACCATCAGATTAGGATAAAGGAAGCGGATATACAAGAAACTTCTTTTAGAACTCGTTATGGACATATGAATTCATTGTACTGCCCTTTGGGTTGATCAATGCTCTCACAACCTTCATATGCCTCATTAACAATATATTTCATCAGTATTTGGATAAATTTGTGTTAATTTTTATCAATGATATACTAATTTATTCTCGAAACATAGAAGAGCATAAAGAGCACATCCAAATCATTCTGCAAGTTTTAAGAGAACATTGATTGTGTGCTAAGTATAGTAAATCTGACTTCTTGAAAGAAAAAATATAGTACTTAGGACACGTCATTACCAAGGATGGGATTGTTGTGGACTTAGACAAGATAAAAACCATCATGGAATGGCTGGTGGTACCAAATGATGTGGTTGATATAAGATCATTCATGGGTCTAGCAAGATATTATCGATGCTTTCTCGAATTTTTTTCTAATGTGGCATGCCCCATCACTTCCTTGTGGAAGAAAGGGAAAGCCATTAGGTGGACCATGGATTGTCAAAGAAGCTTTGATCAACTTAAGAATTTACTTACAATTGCATCGATTTTGAGCATTGTTGATTCAAACAAAGATTATGTGGTTTGTACAAATGCCAGTAAGGAAGATGTAGGTGGTGTTTAATGCAAGAAGGTAGGGTGGTTGCCTATGAGTCTAGGAAGCTTAAGGAGCATGAGTAGAAATATTCAACCTATGATCTAGAGCTAACAACAGTCATTCATGCCTTAAAGACGTGATAACATTACTTATTGGGTAAGAAATTTTTGTAAATGACTCATCATCATAGTTTAACTAACTATTTCAAACAACCCACCTTGAATGCTAGATAAGATCATTGGTTTGACTTCCTAAGTGAATTTGATTTTGAAATCAAGCACTTCAAAAGGAAAGAGGAATCAGGTCGTGGATACCTTAAGTCAAAAGGTAAACTATTTATATGAGGTCACTTTCAGTGAGTCATGAACTACTTTTTATGAGCAAATTAGAGAGGCAGAAAAGCAAGATTTAGAATATAAATATTTATGGAAGCAAGCTCAAATTTTTAATAGCCATGAGTAGCAACTGGGATATGTGGTAAATTCAAAAATTTTGCTGATTTATAGAAAGAGAGTATATGTGCCTAATCAGAAAAACCTTAAAAATTTAATCTCAGACGAATGTCATAAGATTTCGTATGCAAGCCATCCTAGGTACTAGAAGTTAATTACCCAACTTAGAAAGGAATTTTTCTGGCCTAGTATGAAGAAGGAGGTGGCAGATTATTTAGCATGTTTTCTAGAATGCTAGCAAGTGAAAGTGGAGCATTGTCACCCAACGAGATTACTCCAACCATTTCCTATTCCAGAATGGAAATGGAAAACCATTCCCATCGATTTTATTACTGGATTTCCCAAGAAAAAAGAAGAATGACTCCATAATGGTAGTGTTATAGATATTTTTGGGCACTTCAACCCCAATCATAAATGTCCATAAAATGAGGGCTCCTAAGTCCCTAAAAGTGTTGCTTCACTGCCTAAACGAACAAGGTCAGCTCATTACATCATCTCCCAGAAGTTCTCCACTGAAAAATGCTCATAAATAGTCAAAACTGGACCATACTGAAAACCCAGTGCAGAGGGTGAGATGCATATCACCTTCCCAGTGTACAAGGTGTGATGCATACTGAATTGCTCCTTTGTGGGGTGCAATGGTCGAGAATGGACAAATGGAAAGGAAAAAATGTGAGGTGGAAGATCATCGAATCTTCCAGAAGCTTCCCCTCTAAAAATGTGAGGTGGAAGATCATGGAATCTTCCAGAAGCTTCCCCTCTAACACTTGCCTCTCTGTTTTCGACCAGGGATGAGTAAGAGATCATCATTCTCCAAGTGGAAGTAGGAACTATCAGAGATAGGACAATAATCGGGACCCCAGAAGATGACTCACTTCCCTATAATCATCTATATATGGATCCCTCATCACAAAGATCCAGAGGCTGGAATTTTGTATCTTATAGAGAAGTGTTGTTGGTTTTCTGGTGTAATTCATAGTGTTGGGTGATCTAAGCTTTACTTGAGGTGAATAAGGGCTTTCTAGCTAGAGGATGATGCTAGGTTAGAACATATGGTTGTAATCCTCTTGCTACTTTTCATCTTAATAGAGCTATTCACGTTTTCCTCCATATTCTTGTGTACTTGTTTATATGTGCATTTGTATGGTTAACACACATCTGGTCCTGTGTTATTTATGAATATAGATCTTTGTTCTTTGATAGTAGTATGTTGCTGTGATTCCATAGGTGCTCTTTGAAGCTAGGCAGACGAAGAAGAAGCGACAAATATCTATCAGGAAGGAGAGGAAATCGAGCGCAAGACTAAGGTTGGTCTCCTTGGTTCTCCTCTTATCTATCTTCATGAAGGAAAGCAAAAATAGACTTTACTTGTTTGTTTCTAAGATAGCTACCAGTCTTAGTGGGAATAGCAGCATCCGAGTGGACACTAGTCCTGGTAGCAAAATGACGACTCCGCTGGGGAGCGACTAGATTTTTTGTTAGCCTATCTATCTTTGTTTCTTTTATAAACTTACAGACGAAGCCTGAAGCCAAGCTAGCTAGCCTTCGAAAGGAATTTGTTATACAAATTCAAAGTAGATAAATGTTGCTTCAGTCTATCTCCGGGTTTTGTTTATGAATTAAAAAATCGATCTGCAAACAGTCTAATTGCCCTAAGTGGTGTCTCTAGTAACTTCTTTATATCACCCCTGTGTTTTGCATATACTAAACATTACTTACTCGGCCTAAATCCCTGAACTGAATTGCAAATTTTGAGTAAAAACCTATTTAAAGTCTCGCGCTGGTACCATCGCACCCTGTCTTCAAGGCAGACTATATGCATCACACTTCCCGAGTGCAATAGGTACGCTACATACTGAATTCATAGTGTGACAGGTGTGATGGTCAGGGAAGGTTAACTTTACCTTCAGACTGTGGTTTTTTCTCACTATTTTCAGTCCTATTCAGGAGTTTTGCTGCCTATGGTCAGTGCATTTCTCTAAAAATCCCCTTCTCTTACATTATTCTGCCTCCATAGTGCAAAGAACTGTAAGTGTTTTTATGTATTGTGCACCATTTTCAGTTCTCTTTTGCAAAAAAGTAGCATAGTCGAACTGTCGTTTCTGGATCTGAAAGTGTCGTAGCTGTCGTTTCAATTTTGGAAGACAATCCCATTGTTCTTGATAGTTTATTATACAGTTACTATTGCATATGATTTGAATTAATAGTTTTTAAAGTGTTGAAAATCAATTTTCATTTCGAAATTGCAAAGTGTCTCTCTTACCTTCACTTCATTTTGAAAAGAAATTTGTTGAGTATTGTTGCTTTGAAAATAATTCAAATTTGCACATAGCTTTCTTATCATCACTCATACATTAAGAAGGCTGAAAACAAATATATGCATGTGCATTTGCATTTTGACTTTTTGGTTTGATTTAGGATAGTGCATTTAGCGTGTGCTCTATGCTCTTTGCTGAAAGATCCTTAACTTTCTTTCCTTAGTAGCTAGGATTTTCATTGCCAAAAGAGGATTAAATGTTTGTTTATCATCTTAGACTGCATTTTAGGAATTGTATACACATCACGCGGTGAACCTGAAAGGAAAATTTTAAAGCAAGATCAACTTAAAATAAATTTAATGAATCTAACAACACTTTGGAACCTAACGCACAACATCTAGAGGTCTAGGCTAGAGACGTATTCCGACATTGTAAAAACTGGTAACTATTGCTTTCATTGTTGGTTGGGTGATTCCTCCACTCTGAGACGGAAAGTTCCAGGTACGAACTTGTGCTCCCATGTACCGTCGAGCATATTTTGGGAGACCACAATACATCCTTTATCCTTAGGAAGCTGTGTCTGTCGCCCTATCGATCAAAATGCACTGAACACAGCATTCGGGAAGATTGACTGTCGTACCATAAAAAGTATTCTACAGTTTTGTGATTGGTTTGGTAATCCCCTCTGCCTAGATCTCCAGAGAATTCCATTTTTCTCCTTTTCAGACTCCTTAAAGGAAAAGGTCCTTTGAGCACTTGTCACTTCAAGCTCAATAAAAATCGAAGGCGACTAGAGTCATCTTTTGTTTTTATTCCGACTCTTTAAAATTGAAAAAACAAGTTGTGTCAAAGCGTCTAAAATTTATTTTAATTGGAATAACATCATAAATTCCCTCGTTGGTCTTTAGGTTGAGAAAATTGAGTCTACCAACCAACGATTTCCCCTTGGAGGAAATCCTAGTCCCTTCTCCTCTTGGGGAGATGGTGGTGCACCCCATATGGCCACATTGTTGCTTCCAGGGTTGACAATTGGTTTGCCTGTCTGGCTCTTCTCTACCTCTGTTGTTTAGAATCTTGTAATTCTTGAACAGTCAAG
The DNA here is from genome assembly GCA_000404065.3 of Pinus taeda. NCBI lineage: Eukaryota > Viridiplantae > Streptophyta > Pinopsida > Pinales > Pinaceae > Pinus > Pinus taeda. The sequence continues at coordinate 52,490 of APFE030714519.1, forward strand.
TCAGCAACTAGATGACACTAAAGTTGCCTCCCAACCTTCTACTTTGTCTAATTCTCCCTCTCCTCCTTCCTCTTCACTTGATAAAGCCGATAAAGCTAAAAATCAAGTGACTGAGAAGAAGAAGAAGCAGAAAGAGAAAAAGGAAAAGAAGAAAAAGGAACCAAAATCGAAAAGGGGCAACCAAGCATCATCTAGCGAAAATCCTCACACCGCACCATCAAAACCTAAATCTCCTTGTGTCATTTGCAATGGAGACCACTTTCACCGAGATTGTCCCTACATCCCTCGGATCTTAAGGGACTGGTCTCCTCATTTGCACAATCTGGTGGCATCAACCTCTGACGATCATGTTAAATGCACACCATCAACCAGTGAAAGTGAAGCACAAGGATAGAAAAGGAATCCCAGATTTCCTTGTAAGTTGTGTGAAGGCAATCACGCCGTCCACCATTGTCCCTTCATGGACAAGGCTAAAAGAGTTTTGGATGACTGTCCTGCTTCACCGCTATGGCTCCCTCCTAGATATAAAAAACTTTTGCCAAGTCCTACACTGGTTGAAAATTCGGTTCGCCCGTCATTGTGGTCCGCCGAAGTGTCTATCATTGAAAATGAACCCTCTGAATCCATACCAGACGAAATTCAAAAGGTCGAGACGGCAGTTGACCCAGTCTTGCCTTCAGAGTGTTCATCTTCGAATGATACCATCATCGAAGAGAAAGAGAACGACACCATTCAAATTCTTTTTTTCAACACAGACTCTGATGAACTTGGGGGCAGTCCACCCGTTCCTTTATCGTAGGAAAGAAGTTCATCAGAGTCATATCCGGTCGTCTATTCGGTCCCCCCACCAAGCAACCTAGTTGTTTCCTTTGACTAGAATCTACTAGGCAGACCCCGTTTACGAGCTAGTGTACCATTCAGAATCATTGTACAAGCTTATAGAATGGTTATGGCTGGTACCATCATCGATGAAGGGGCTTCTGTGAGTATCCTTTCCTCAACTGCTTGGAAAGCACTTGGTTCGCCATCACTTTTTCCTGAAATGAGAAATCTGACAGGCTTCGACAAAGGAACCAGTCAACCTTTAGGGATCCTTCCGAATGTGCCCATTACTTTGAGAAGGAAAACCGTTCACATGAACGTGATGTTAGTTCAAGGACCCTTGGATTATAATCTACCCCTTGGATGTGACTATATTTATTGCATGGGAGCCATCGTCTCCTCACTCTAGAGTAATGTGTTTTCTGCATGAGGGCAAAAGGGTCAAGCTCGTCAGCCAAATGTCATTCCCCAGTTCACACATCGCAAATAGTCAAATGCCATGCCTAAATGGTCTCTTCATACAAGGAATGTCTCATCAATCTCTAGTCCATCCACCTGATAAGTGCGAGTGAGTTAGGAGGATGTGACTGAAACACAGGGGGCATGCACTCTGGTTTGTTTCGGCAGGAAAACCTTGGGTATAGAGTAGATTTCTGCGGAGGATATATGACTAGTCTGAAAAACCCATCCTTACAGGAAAATGGGATTAGGCTGGAATAAGATACCTTCGTTAAAGTTATGTGAGTGGAGTATCTCTATGCCACTCCCCTTTGTCTATTTCGGTAGACATCACCAATGAAGCATTTTGTCTGCTACACGGATGGAACTTTCATGGTAACCTAGAAATTTTTCGCTATACCTGGGGGCATGCAAACCTTTCCGCATTCAAGCGAAGAGCAGCTATTTATTTTTTAAATTTGTAGGACCTCTAATCCTTTAAACCCGCAAGGCTAGTCATTTCCTAGCTTGCATAAATAAAGGATTCGAGGCAAAGCTTTAAAGATGTAAGCCCATTCAAAATAACATCTTGAATGAGACATCCTTATCATGCGACTAGTGAGCAGTGTTACCATAGGGTTCAAGCTCATTAAAAAATAAACCCCCCACGAGAAGTTTTAGCGCATAGTTCAAGCTCATTAAAAAATAAACATAAGTCATGAGCAAATGTTTCCCCCAGCATTTAAGCTCATTACAAAATGAATCGGTAAATAACCATTATGAATGCCTTATTGCCAGCTTTTGAGCCTTGGTCGTGTTCTCATCATCACCTCCACTCTGTATTTAGCCGATCATTCACCCCCACATGATTGTTTACCCCTTCGAGGCACATCTGCAAAGAGTGATTCTATTAGCCATCCTTGTGACACTGTCATGATTGGAAAATTCCAAATCTTACCTGGAATCAGCTGCTACCCAAAACCATCACTCATTCCTCAAAAACGAGTCTCCTTTAAGCTCTTTTCAACTGACTCGTAAAATATGAAAAGATTGTCGAGCGGTTGGCCTCTCCAACTCGTTAAAGTCATTGGAAGTGCTATCCCTCCTCTAGATTTTAATCTTTTTGGACCTGGGGGATTATTACACAAAAAGATCGAGCGCTTGTCTTGTTTGTCTCGTTAAAACTATCGAAAATTCATCCCTTCTCTATTATTTTATGCTTTTTCGGACTTAAGGGATTACATGACGAAAAAGAATAGTTGGAGTCTCCTTTCCATTCCTTTCAGACTCTCGAAAATTGAAAGGGACCGAGTTATCTTTGTCGTTAAACTCGTTGAAACAAAATAGCAACAAACTCACCCAAATGGACGAGAACGAGTTTCATTGTCACTAGGCTCGCTAAAATATAGCAACAGGTTTGCCCGAAGGGCGGATTGTAGAACAATCATATGTTATCCCCCTCAAGCTTGACAAAAATAAAGAGGTACTGGTCAGCAATGACTGGGGAAAATTGGGAAGAAAACTTGAAAAAGCTTTATTGGTAACAAGTCGCTCTTGAACATGACACTTTCCTTCCGCATCCATGCCGGGTTGGGTTGTTCCATTCACTAGTCATCACCATTGGTCCATCACACCATCCATCTTTGGGGTTACCGCTACCAATCTATCGTCAGTGTCACCGATATGTTCAAGAGAAGTCATTCAGACAATTCGCCTGTGTCTCACCCACTGCAATACATTCATTCTCCATTCCTTCATGACCGCCACCCTGAACCTTGTATCATCAGATTGTTTTCACCTCCAAAATCATTTACTTCGTTCTGTGTCGTTGATGTGGGATTCATTAAGGCCCGCCTGCGATGGGTCACTTCTTGTCGACATCAGCTCATTATCCAAGAAGTTGACTTAGGAACAACCCTTTCAGTTCTTTGAAGCTTGCATGCCTCAATGGCAAGTTTCTCACTTTCGGCGACAAGTTTACATCAATGGCCTTCGACCAAGAGATTTTACGTAGTGTTCAACGCCAAGTCCTTTTTCACACCACGTGAATTGTACTGTAGTACCTTGAGGGTCATTGTCGTTATTGGTGATTCCTCTCGCGCCTGTTAACAACTTACATCATTGGCTGGT
>APFE030714519.1:55899-68040 GCA_000404065.3 Pinus taeda
CAAAGGATGATGAGTCCAAATCATCAGTCTGCCACACAGACGATTGTCTGTCCTATGTACATGAAAATGAATTTATAAAGTTGAGCATGGGAATGCCTGCCTCAGCTAGATCATGAAAAAAATTGTTGTCAAAATAATGTGTTGTATTGTATCTTATTACAGGTCACCTCCCAGCTTGAAAAAACTTCGTATCCTCATAGTAAAGCATTTCACCCGACATCAAAAATATTAACGACCTCATGATTTAGGGGGGCAACTGTTATAGAAATTTTTGGGCACTTCAACCCCAATCATAAATGTCCATAAAATGAGGTCTCCTAAGTCCCTAAAAGTGTTGCTTCATTGCCTAAAGGAACAAGGTCAGCTGATTACATCATCTATCAGAAGTTCTCCACTGAAAACTGCTCATAAATGGTCAAAACTGGACCATACTGAAACCCAGTGCAGAGGGTGCGATGCATATTGCCTTCCCAGTGTACAAGGTGCGATGCATACTGAATTTCTCCTCTGTGGGGTGCGATGGTAGGGAATGGACAAATGGCAAGGAAAAAATGCGAGGTGGAAGATCATGGAATCCTCCAGAAGCTTCCCCTCTGACACTTGCCTCTCTGTTTTTGACCAGGGATGAGTAAGAGATCATCATTCTCCAAGTGGAAGCAGGAACTATCAGAGAGAGGACACTAATCAGGAACCTAGAAGATGACTCACCTCCCTATAATTATCTATATATGGATCCCTCATCACAGAGATCCAAAGGCTGGAATTTTGTATCTTATTGAGAAGTGTTGTTGGTTTTCTGGTGTACATTCATAGTTTTGGGTGATCTAAGCTGTACTTGAGGTGAAGAAGGGATTTCTAGCTGGAGTATGATGCTGGGTCAGAACATATGGTTGTAATCCTCTTGCTACTTTTCATCTTAATAAAGTTATTCAAGTTTTCCTCCATATCCTTGTGTACTTGTTTATATGTGCATTTGTATGGTTAACACACATCTGGTCCTGTGTTATTTATGAATATAGATCTTTGTTCTTCGATATTAGTATGTTGTTGTGATTCCACAAGTGATCTTTGAAGCTGGGCAGATGAAGAAGAAGCGGCAAAGCTCTATCAGGAAGGAGAGGAAATCGAGCGCAAGACTAAGGTTGGTCTCCTTGGTTCTCCTCTTATCTATTTTTATGAAGGAAAGCGAAAATAGACTTTACTTGTTTGTTTCTAAGATAGCTACCAGTCTTAGTGGGAATAACAAAATCCGAGTGGACACTATTTAACATGTAGTAGTTGACAAATTAAGTAAATATTCTCATTTCATACCAGTATAGTCAACCTACAAGGTAGTGAAAATTGCTAACATATTTATGCACAACATTTATAGATTGCATAGAATACCCAAAATGATAATTTCTAATCGGGATGTGAAATTCACCTCAGCTTTCTATAGATATTTATTTGTAGGGTTAGGCACACAGTTGCACTTCAACACTGCTTACCACCCTCAAATGGATGGATAGAGTGAGTGACTAAATCACATGGTAGAAGATATGATGCGGACTTACGTAATGCAACAACCATCCAAATGGGAGGACTACCTACATTTGGTGGAGTTTTCTTACAATAACGACTACCATACATCCTTACAGATGAGTCCATCTAAATTGTTATATGGACATAAGTGCAGGACACCCTTGAGTTGGGGTGGCCCAAAAGACAAATTGATGCAAGACAAGACATGTTAAAGGAAATGCAGGATATGGTTAAAAAGGTACGTTCCAACCTAAAGGCCACTCAGGACCGAACAAAATAATTTTGTTCATCGAAAGAGAAGTTTTCAAGAATTTCAAGTGGGAGATCTCATTTATGTATGGGTACAATCCAAGAAGAGTTAATTGTAATCGACCGAATGTGTTAAATTAGCACCCTGATTTTGCGGTCCCTTTCAATTTTTTTCTCGAATCAGGCCAATGGCTTACCAGCTTACCCTACCTATCGATATTCGTGTGCATAATGTTTTTCACATTTCTAGACTTAAGAGATACATATATGATCCTAAACTATAATCAATTGGCAGGACATCTGGGTAATTTAGAGGCATTACTTAAGAATAGGACATCTTATAACAGGCTGATTAATAATAAAGAGGAATGACTAATTTTGTCTTCTTGTGTATCGGTCGAACCGAAAGGCAAGTTCTTGGTCAAACCCCTGGGTATACTCAATCGGAGAGAAGTAACACTATGGAAATGAGTTATCACCAAAGTTAAAGTGCTTTGGTAGCACTATGGGCCAGAGGAGGCTACCTGGGAAGGTGAGCAGGTTATGAAAGAGACCTTTCCAACCCTATTTTAAAAAAAGAGACATCGAGACAATGTTTTATCTTAGGGGGAGAATATGTGATATCCCTAACAAATGTAATTATTTAATTACTGCAGAACTCAACAAACTGATTATTATTATTATTTTATAAAAACTATTTTCTAAATTAAGTTATGCATGAACGAAATAGCAATTATATGTAAATATTGTCTTTTTACATGTTAAGTAGTTAGGATTGACAGTTACGTGTCCCTAACTAATTTATTGAAGATTTATTCAAGAAATATCAAGAGGATAGGGGTATCTAAGATCAAGAAAGAGAAAGAGGGAAAAGGATTGAAAACAGGAAGTTTCACTGAAGTGTCAGGGAGATTTCGAGAGCTAAGACTGGTTGGGAACATATAGTTGTCTTATGAGAGATATAATCTCCAAGATAGTTCCTTTGTGCTAGGAACAACTCGGGGGGATACAACTCGCTAAGGTGCTCTCACAGTTGGGAGGAAAACAACAACATAGGCCAAGGTCTGGTAGCAAAGCCTTGCTTGGAATCCAACATTATATAGATAAGTAGTATCATAGATTGAATAAGTACATTGATTACTTAGAAAAGGAAAGCATAGAACTCTTAGCAAAGTAATTGATTTTCTATTTGATGTAAGTAGAATGTGTAACTCACATCATTAGAAGATATCATAATAATAGAAGTACACAATAGATGATATTTAACTACAAAGGTAGAATTACATTAAACCTCGTAACCCCATCTTTAGGAAAGGGTAGGCTCCTTCGGATCTGTTACTACAATGATATCATAATAAGAGGGAAACAAGGTTTTGTTCCAAGTATTAAACCCAGATTGTTGAGGAAACTTTAAATAGAGAACATAATTAGTTCCAAAGTTAAACCTACATAATGAGAGAATCCTTTAACGATTGAGTAGGGTTTCGATTTCTAACTTAAAGTGAAATTATCAAGAAAAGTAAAAGTTATGATTAAAACAAGGAATAAAATACCTATCAATCCCAAAGACAAAGAGGTAGCACCATCGTAGAAATAGAAGAAAGTATCTGAAGGAAACAAATGTCGAACCTAGAATACAAAGATGTTCTTAAATAAACCTTAATGGATTTTCGATAATAATACAAGGTTTAGACACAGTTCATTTAAGGAGACTTAAATGATAGATATCTTAAATACCAAGAACAGTTGAATTCAGATTTTAGAAATAAATTGATAAGAAAACTATTGCTGCTCCTCAAATAAATAAAGAAAAGAAACACTTGTCGAATATGGCTGATAAGCTAATATCCATTCTATCAATATTACATACTCATCTATTAACCATGAGGACACTTAAGGTGAAGAAACGTTAACCAAAATCTACATAGTAAAGAAAGCCTTGTTCTAGATTGAATTGTCTAAAACCATAAAGGTAATTCATATATAAAATTTAAGACCAGAACATGTCTCTTCCATCTAGTGATAGTCAAGTAAACAAGAAAGTAAGGACTTGTACCGGAATAAGTTATCACCTACTCTGTAGCCATCTTAGGACAAGCCAACCTCCAGGGCTAGAGCAAAAATAAATTATATAATATACATATGCATGTATAACCCAGAATAAATACAATTACAACACCTGAAAACAAAGATCAGCCATATTGAGCTAGGGTCATCGAGAAAAACCTACAAGAACTACCAAATAAGAAAACACCTTAGCTAAATACTATACTAATGGATAAAATTAGTAGTTTCCTTCTAGATACGCGAGCTATTCTAGAACTTGAACCCTAGTCTCTTCCGTATTGGCATACCATGGCCTCTACCTCACCAAAAAAAATAGAGAAGCAAGGATTATAACCAACATTCAAGAGGTGAAGAGGAAAATGTAACTCATTAATGACATATCAACAACAAATGCAAATTTGTAACAAAAAAAAATGAAAAAGAAAACTTACAGACTTGAGATAGGGAGAAACCCTTACCTGAGATGCATATCGGGTTTGGGATCACCTCCGAGTAGCAGTACTCCATGTATAGAACCCACGACCTACAGGGGGCAGACCCCATGATTAACAACCATGCCAACCTGAGAGGTAAATGAGAGAGCCATAAAATACAACAACCATGACAGAGAAAAACTAAATCTAGGACTGACTGTGCATGAGAAACAATTACTGGTAGCAGAGAATACCAAGGAGATAGACTAAAATTGGTGCATCGGGAAGAGAGTGTGATCTCTGCTGTCCAATGAAGAGAGGTAATAACAATCATAGATGGAGAACTGGTTTCGAGGCTCAGAGGGCTAGCTGGAGTCCAAAGGAAGATTCAAGATCCATTCCACCATCGGGCCTTGGAAAAAACATCGCCCGAAAAAATAAATTTAAGAACATTTAGTCACTAGAATAGTAATTCTGTGGGGTTTGATTCTTAAATCAGAGATGACCATGGCGGAAAATTGGTATTAATTCCTTAATTCGTGTACTTAGTTAATGAGAAAATATAAATGGATGAGACAAGAATTAAAGCTATGGTACTGAACATTGTTGATTTGGTCATTAGCGTTAAAAAATAATCGTATGTTATTTAAATTTCAATAAATAAATAAAAATGCATTTATCATATATTGTTTACATGTGTTTGTTACACAAATATTAAGAATCCATGCCAAAATTGTGTTGATAGTAAAGCATCTAAAATTTCTTATTAATTGAATTTTGTGTTTTCAATATAAAATCTATTTTATGTAATAAATTTAAATAATACATTTGGGTTCATTTTGATTTAATATAAAATATTTATATATTAGAATTTTGTTTCATTTAGATTTTAATAAATAATTTTATTTCTTTTTGCTGAAGCAAGAGCCAATCCTTCTATTTCATTAATTCAAAAGAAAGTTACATAATGTACAAAAATCAATCCATTTGCAAGAACTCCAGAAAAATATTTCCCTACCAATAGCAAAAACCCCCTTCCTAACACCAGACAACACCCAACCCACGGGAAAAAAATGCAGAAGTGAACATCGAACACCCCTGACCATGCATTCCATGCCAAACAGAAGAGGGAAAAGACGCGACTTCAGGAAGAGTGGGAAAACCCACCTAGCCCCACAAAACAACCCAAACTGTCCAAACTGTTGATCCAGGCAGCTAGATCCAATAGCTAGGATCCAAATTGCTCCACCTTACATGACTGAACAATAGTGTGCGATGGAGTGTGGTATTCAAAACTTCCCCCTACCACATGTTGAAGACTCTATGGAATCGCTTCCGAAAAAGCAAAACTGCTAACCACTCAAGCGACATGCGATCACTGGGAAACCAATTGGGGCAAGGTTTTCCAACCCAAAAGTGGAAAGGGTGTAAATACTGGCAGCCAGAAAAACTAACCTCCCATCTAGCCTATTATTCCTACGGACCCTGAATCTGAGACTGCACTGATATGGAAAATGACTCAACATATTGCCATCAAGAAAACTTGGGGATTTCTGTTAACTTTGGGGAGAAAAGCAACTGAACTTTGCTTGCCCTCCTACCAAGTATATTATGAAAGGAAGTGGAAGTTCTAGCTGGGAAAAATCAATTCGTGCTTGTCACCCTTCCTCGATATCGAAGAACTTCTCTATCCTCTACAACTTGTTCATTGTAGAGAGCCTTTAAATGGATTTGGAGCATCTCCTGCCACTTAATCGCCATCTTGCATTCTGCGTTATTCACACCTTGATTGGCTAGAATGTCCACTGGCTTATTGGCATTTCGATGAACATGTTTGAAACTAACATTTCGAAGTCCCTGGAGGTGTACTTTAATTCTTTGGTAAACTGGATTAGTCTCCAGTGATCTGGGACTTTCTCTGGACGAGTACCATAGCTGATCCTTTTCACAAAGTTAATGGTTATTTCTGAGTCTGCTTCTAAAATGACATTTGAACTATGGTTCTGAATTAGAATCTCTAGACATTGCTCTAGAGCCATTAATTCTGCTATATTGTTGGTGGCTCTACCTAAATGGCAGTGGAAGATAAAGATAATACAGTGCTCTTCATCTCTTAAAACTCCTCCAAAACTAGTTGTTCCTGGGTTGCCTTTTGAGGCACCATCAATGTTGAATTTCAGAAAGCTTTTCGGTGGAGGTTGCTAGAAATCCTTCTTTGTATCTGTAGCGATTTCCTTTCTTTTTAGCCCTTTGGGAATAATCCCTTGCATTCCTAGAATCCTGAGATCTCTTAGCTCAGTCTCTAAGGGAGGATTCTTGGGGATGTTGTGAACTCTGGTGTTGAATGTCTCCCTAATATGTTTCGAGATCAAATCAAATAGCCATTGAGGGTTAGACTTTTCATTTTTGAAAATTATTTTATTCCTTTTTTTCCACTGTTAGGTCCCTATAATACTAGTGATTACCCCATTACTATTTTGTTGTATCCCTTATTAATAGTGTTGTTCCCCTATTGTCCCCATATTGTTATTACTGTGCCCCATAGAATCCCTCTATTGTTATTTTTGTGCCTTTATATTATTATTGTTAGGTCGGTTGGGTTATATTGTGACTCCTTAGACTCCTATATATAGAAATGAGGTTTTGTCTTTTGAATCATTCAAAAATTGCTCATTTATGTAATGTAAAGGAGGTTTCCCCCTCAAAGAGGCTGAATTCTAAGGCGTTGATCTGTTTTTTCTATCTTTTTGTGAGTTGGTTTCATAACATTTGGTATCAGAGCTTTGGATTCTAGGGTTTAGCTGTGCCAAATAGGTCATTGTGGCATTTTCGCTATAAATTTTTTTCTGCGACCTTTTAGAAGTGAAAAAAAAAACCATTTGAGACAAAATCACACCAAACCTTGGGTCTGAATTTCAGATCTTTTCGCTCTATATTTACGGAGATATGATCTAAGGAAGTTGTTCTTTTTGCAGACTCCTGAAAAACATTCCAAATAGGTGATCTGGAGAAAATCATCATAACTTTCTCTTTGAGAATTGCATTGAAATTTTGTAAGAAGGTACAGAAAGAGGATGGATTTTAGTTTCTTGTATATATTTTTCAGAGCCAAAGGTCGAAACAGGGACATGTGGCACATCGTACAAGTTCGCTCTACTAAACTAGTCTATAATCAGGTCACTGTGGGAGGTTTGGCATAACTCTTTTTTGGGGAATCCAATTGGGATAATACTGGTGGCATTGGAAAGACAACATAGAGGGCTACTAGAGATCACAATTTTATAACTGGATGATCCGAAATTACAGAGATACATCAGAGGCAATATTGAGCTCCTACAAAGTGAAAAAATATGTGCAAATGTTTTTAAATTTTTGCTTAAGCTTGGTTTGGAAAATTATTTTGAAGGAATTCAAAGGGCATAGTATAGCATTATCATCGGTAACTGATGCCCTGAGGAAATAAAATGCAAACACCTAGTAACCAACTTGAAAGCTCTAGCATGACTCATGAAGAAGAGGAAGAAATGCTACATGATATATCAAAATTACAAGACCAAGTGCAACAAATTTCACTCTCACAAAAGCTAACAGAAGCTAATATAAATGGCGTGGAATCTAAGATAAAGGGCATGGAAGCTAAGATTGACGATTTGAAGATAGATTTGAAGACAGATTTGACAAAATTTCTACAAGAAATACTTACTAATGGTGAAAGGGTAGTGAAGCAAACTCATGATGCGAACAAAAGAAATGTTAATCATGATTTCATAGACTCTAATGTTGGATCAAAGACCCACCATATTCCAAAAATTGATATGAGAAATTTTGATGGCAAGGATCCCGCAACATGGATATTACAAATGGAGCAATTTTTTGATCTCAATAATGTGCAAAACACACAAAAGATACGTATTGCAACTTTATATTTGGAACCAAATTAGTTTGTGCGGTATCAATGAATTTTCTCTTGTAAAGAAATTATCACTTGGACAATTTTTACGGAAGAATTGACAGCACATTATGAGGATACAAAAAGCAACACATTTTTTAGCCAATTGATAAGTCTCAAACAAAAGGGTTCAATAATGGAGCACATTGAGGAGTTCCAAAAATTGAACATAAGGGTAAGAAATATTCCAGAGGAGCATAGGATTGATGTGTTCATGGGGACTTTAAAGGATAATATCCAACATGATGTTTGACTTTGGGAACCTAATTCATTAGAGAAGGCATTTAGGTTAGCAATAAAAATAGAAAGCAAAATTATGGCAACTAGGAAGCATATCACTCACAACTATAAAGATGGAAGTGTTGTTGCCCCTAGTCTTCCACAACCTATAAGGTTGAAATCACAAAAATTGGAAGAAAAAAGAGCAAAAGGGCTTTGTTACAGTTGGGATAGCGAATACACTAAAGGTCATAAGTGTGCTGAGAATAAATTATTCTACATAGATTGTGAAGAAAAAGAAGAAAAGGAGCAAGAAAGGTCAAAAGAAGAGGATATACTCCAGGAGAAAAGCCTAGATGAAGAAGAAATGAATCTAACCATATCTTGTAATGCATTGGTTGGAATTACCACTCCTCAAACCATTAATATAGAAGGACAAATCAAGAAGAAAAAGGTAATAGTGTTGATTGATTCAGGAAGTACCCACAATTTTATTCATTGTAAGGTAGCAAAAGAATTGAATTGCTTCCTATATCCAGCACCAGAGTGTTAAGTGATGGTTGCAAATGGAGGAACAATAAATTGCTCTAGAAAGTGCAACAATGTCAAGCTATCCATTGGAGAATATGTATTGACTAGCCCAATGCTTTCCATTCCAATGGGAGGTGTTGGTGTTGTACTAGGAGTCCAATGGCTACAATCCTTGGGTACAATAGCTTTTAATTTTCAAGAACTTTTCATGAAATTTTATGTGGAAGGAAAGGAAGTTGAATTAGGGGCTATTGCAGGGAAACCAGGAAAGATAATTAGCTCTAACGGTATGACAAAGCTTCTAAAGAAGGAACAAAGAGGTGTAATTTCACAATTATGTTCGCTAGATGTTTCCACATCATCTATTTCTCCAGATCTCCAAAAAGTGTTGGAAAATCATTCCCAGGTATTTGAGATTCCCAAAGGTCTCCCACCTATTCGTGATCATGATCATGCTATTCATCTGATTCCAGGAAGTGTTCCTCCAAACATTAGGCCATACAAATATCCCTATGCCCAAAAGAGTGAAATTGAATGTATGGTTGCAGAAATGCTAGAGGCTGGTATAATTCAACCTAGTCAAAGTTCTTTCTCCGCTCCAGTAGTATTGGTGCATAATAAGGATGGATCATGGCGCATGTGTACAGATTATAGGGAGCTCAAAAAGCTCACTATTAAAGATAAGTTTCCCATTCCTGTCATTGATGAATTACTGGATGAATTGCATGGATCGATTTACTTCACCAAGTTTGGATCTTCATTCAGGATATCATCAAATTAGAATGAAGACTGAAGACATTCCGAAAATAGCATTTAGAACTCATGAGGGTGATTATGAATTTTTTGTCATGCCTTTTGGCCTTACCAATGCACCTTATACATTTCAAAGTTTGATGAATTCCATTTTCAAACCCTTCCTTAGAAAATTTGTGTTAGTATCTTTTGATGATATACTAATCTACAACAAGTCTTGGAAGGATCATGTTGAACATGTTGACAGGGTGCTACAACTATTGGAGGAAAAACAATTATATGCAAAAAGATCCAAATGTTTCTTTGGAGTACAAGAGGTGGAATATCTGGGTCATATTGTATCTCATGAAGGAGTTAAGGTAGACCCTAGAAACATTAAAGCTATTAAGGAATAGAAAATCCCCACATCCATAAAGCATCCGTGACGATTCCTCGGGTTGACAGGGTATTATTGCAAGTTTGTTAAGAATTATGGGAGAATAGCAGCACCTATCACAACATTATCGAAGAAAGATGCATTTTCATGGACTTTGGAAGCAACAAAGGAATTCGAACATCTTAAAGAGGCAATGTGCCAAGCTCCAGACTTAGCTACACCAAACTTCACAAAAATGTTTATTGTGGAATGTGATGCTTCAGGAAATGGAATTGGTGCTATTTTAATGCAAGATGAAAGGCCCATTTCTTTTGAAAGTTGTCCAATCAAGGGAACGTTTTTACACAAAGCTATTTATGAGAAGGAAATGTTGGCAATACTACATGCACTTAAGAAATTGCGACCCTGCCTAATGGGAAGACACTTCAAGGTAAAAATGGATCATGATAGCCTTAAATAATTTTTAGAACAAAGATTATCCTCTGAAGAGAAACAAAAGTGGGTCACAAAGATGTTGGGTTGTGACTTTGAAATCATCTACAAAAAAGGGAATCAAAATGTGGTGGCAGATGCACTCTCAAGAAAGGATGAGGATGTGGAAGCATTGTTGTGTGCCATTTCTATTATCCAACCGGATTGGATGAACCAAGCAAGGGAGGAAAGGAAAAATGATGAAGAAGTGTGGGCACTTATTCGAAAGTTACAACAATATTCTAGTACATCTAATACATTTAGCTGGCAAAGTGATTCGTTATGGTACAAAGATCACTTATACCTTTGTAAGAATTCCCAACTCAAACAAAATATTCTTATGGAATTGCACACTTCTCCCTTAAGAGGGTACTCAGGATTTTTAAAAACTTATCATATGGTTAATAAGGAATTCTTTTGGGATAGCCTTAAATCAGATATTCAAATTTTTGTGGCAGAATTTTTGGTTCGCAAACAAAATAAAGTTGAAACAATTAAGACCCCAGGTCCATTACAACCTTTATCCATTCCAAGCCAACATTGGGAGGAGGTTTCAATGGATTTTATCACAGATTTACCGAAGTCTGAGGGAAAGAGTGTCATCATGGTGGTAGTTGAAAATCTTACCAAGTATGCACACTTCTGTGCATTATCACATCCATTTAAAGCTAGTACAGTTTCTATTACATTTATGGAAACAATTCAAAAGCTACATGGAAACCCAAAGATTATTGTAAGTGACAGAGATCCCATTTTCACTGGAAATTTTTGGACAGAATTATTTTCTTGTCTTGGTACTCAGTTAGCTCATAGCTCATCTTATCATCCTCAATCTAATGGGCAAACTGTGATAGTAAACAAATGTTTGGAAGGATATCTTCGTTGCTTTGTATCTGATAAACAGACACAATGGGTCAAATGGTTGCCTCTGGCTGAATGGTGGTATAACACTTCCTTCCATACAACAAAAAAAATGACCCCATATATGGTACTTTATGGATATCAGCAACCATCCATTACATCATATTTAAGAGAAAATTCTAAGGTTCAAGCAATGGAACATCACATCGAGCATCAACAACAAGTCCTCCAACTCTGAAAGGATAACCTCGTGTTGGCGCAGAATAGAATGAAACAATAGGCATATCAACATCGCAGTGAAAGAAGTTTTGATGTAGGTGATTGGGTATTCCTACGGCTACAACTATATAAACAAATGTCCCTCAAGCAAGCTGAGAAGGATAATAAATTATCACTAAAGTATTATGGTCCATACAAGGCATTGCAAAAGATTGGTACTATGGCATACAAATTGGAGCTTCCTGCAGCTTCTCGAGTGAACCTAGTTTTCCATGTTTCATTTTTAAAGAAGGTTATACGCGACAAGCTCCTAGTTCAAACAATATTGCCAGAACTTGACGAGGAAGGGAAAATTGTATTGGAACCGGAAGCATTCATAGAAACAAGAACTCAACAACTACGAAATCGATCAATTTCAGAGTATCTCATCAAATGGAAGAACTTATCCGCTGAAGATTCCACATGGGAGGATGAGAATTTTATACAGAAGCATCCAAAACTACTCAAGCATT
>APFE030714519.1:68169-93122 GCA_000404065.3 Pinus taeda
TATATAGAAAGGAGGTTTTGTCATTTGAATCATCAAAGAATTTTTCATTTATGTAATGTAAAGGAGGTTTCCCCCTTGAAGAGGCTGAATTCTAAGGCGTTGATCTATCTTTTCTATCTTTTTGTGAGCTGGTTTCACAACATCCACACATTCTAGATAATGAAGCTTAGCATGAAGGCCCAGGCCAAATTAAGGAGTTCATTCTCTGAAAAGTTCCTTCTCCACTTGTTTAGGGTATTTGTGATACTTCCTCTGTCCCTATCTGTCTGTTGGAAAATGGTGGAGAAAGAATCCTACAACCAGGTGGTGTAAGAGCAACTATTGAGAATTTACTCCATTGTCTCCTCCTGCTTTTCACAACGCTAGCATCTGGAAGGACCCAAAACACCCCTTTTTCTAATGTTGTCCCAAGTCAAGATTTTCTTATGATGAACCAACCACATGAAAATCTTGATCTTCATCCAACCTTGGATTTTCTAGAGGTGCTGCTAGGTCTTGTCTGGAACATTGGAATCAAGCCCAAGGAGTATAGATTTTTCTTCCTTTAGATTAAAGGTGCCTTTATTGTTGTTGCCCCATCTCAATTGTTCCTGCCCCTCTGTAACCAAGATCATCCTTTGTTTTAGTAAGCTACTCAGTGCCTCTGCTTTTATTTTTATGGGGATGTCATCTCTGCAATCAATGTTTCTCCAGCTTCTCCACTTTCCCGGGATTTGAGAAAGATCCCAAAAATCCTTGACTTTATTTAACCCTTAGGAATATTTTTCCTGCTTGAGACTTAAAATATCCTCTTTTAATAGCATTGGTTCTTGTTGCCATTTTTCCTCCCAAAAGAGTGCTAGATCTCTTTCTCTGATTTCCCAGAAACTGTTTTTTTTCACTATGCTTCTATTATCCCAGGCTGTGTTCCAGATGTAAGAACCCTTTATGTTTCCAGAGATTCTTATGAGATCTTTAGTGTGCCAAAAGCTGGCATGTTTTTCTTTCCAGATCCTTGCCCAATGGGTTTTTGGCTCCTGAACCCATCACCACCAAATCTTGGCTCCTAGCACTTCACTAAGAATCTCCCGGTCATCTAAACCTAGACCCCCATGGCTCTTGGGTTTACAGATTTTATCCGAGGAAACCAGGGCCCATTTCTTCCTTGTTTCCTCCTTACCCCACAGGAAATATCTTTGAATATTCTTGAATTAATCTAAGACACCTTTGGGAGTTGGGAGGGTTTATAACATGAAAACCGGGATAGATTGCAGAACAGCCTTTGTCAATACCAACTTGCCAGTCGGGTTCAAGGCTCTGATGGTCCATTTTTTGACTTTATCCTGCAACTTATTTGGTGCTGGTTCCTAGATACTTTTGAGCATTGGTTTGGCCATGAGAAGAACTCCCAAATACTTTGAGGGGAGGGAATCCCTTTGGAAGCCAAGGATTCTTGAGATATTACTCTGAATAGCAATGTTAGTGTTTAAGAAGAAATTTTTTCATTTAGAAAGATTGACTTCCATACATGTAGCCATGGCAAATTCATTAAGGATTTGATTGTAGGCTTAAGCTTCTTTGACTGTGTGGATTCTTTGCAGCATGGTATCATCTAAAAATTGTTGGTGCATCAGTGCCTGACCATTCTCAGTTAATTGAGGACCCTTGATTTTGCCCATCGAATTGGCATGCTTAATGGACTAACCATGTCCTTCCATCATGAGGATAAAGAGAAAGGGAGAGAGCGGGTCTCCCTGCCTGAGGCCTCTAGAAGGAATGAAGATCTCTAAGGGAGAGTCGTCAACCGAAATTGAAAACCTAGAAGAAGTCACTAGAGCCATTACCCATCTGACCCAATTGTGATCAAACCCAAAGGCAATGAGCACCTTCTTGATATAAATCCAATTGACCTTGTCATAAGCTTTGGCCATATCTAATTGCATGATCATCCTTGCCTGAGTTTTGCTAGTAAGCGAGTGAACCACCTCATGGGCTTGGATAATGTTGTTTAAAATTTGTCTACCCTCCACATAACCTGATTGTTCCTCAGACACTAATGAAGGAAGGAGAGGTTTGAGTTTGTTAGCAACTACCTTGGAAATTATCTTGTATACCACATTACATAAAGCTATCGGTCTGTACTTGTCTACCATTTGAGCTGAGTCCTGTTTGGGAATCAGGGAGATGAAGGAGGTGTTGAGGGTTTTTAGGATAGTTTTACTACCCCTGGAATCCTCTACAACATTCAAAATATCATGTTTGACTATATCCCAACAAGCTTTGAAGAAATCCACATTAAAACTATCTGGGCCTGGTTCTTTGCCATTCTACATGTCTTTGAGGACCTTGTTAACCTCCTCTTCAGTAATTGGTCTATCTAGGTTAATATTGTCCTCTCTGGACACTAGCTTAGGGATATGCCTTGTAATTTACTTTATGGATTGTTCCCTGTCTGGATTGTTTTCCCAGGTGATGTTTCAGAAATGTTGAACAAGCACCACTTCAATGTCCTCATGTGTTATTTGAAACTCCCCATTCTCATCCTTAGTCACTGAGATTCTGTTGAATGTTCTATTAGTCATAGTGGATCTGTGGAAAAATATTGTATTACGCTCTCCTTCTTTGAGCCATTGAACTCTAGACTTTTGCCTCCAAAACATTTCTTCTTGTTTGCATAGGTTCTCCCATTCATGATGATGTTTATCAGCCTGATCACTTTTGTCTTTATCAGAGCCATCTTTGATCAATGCCTAGTTGAGTTCCTAAATTTTGATTTCCACTGATTTTTTGTCCACCAAAATGTTACCGAAATGCTACCTATTCCATTCTTTGAGTCTAAACTTAAAGTGCTTTAGTATTTGATGAAGGAGGTACATTTTTTATCCCTGTAATTGCAAGTCTTTAGACCACCATTTTCTAGTGTTACTAATGAAATTCGGGTGGGAGAGCCAGATATTCTCGAATCTAAAGGGTCTATTCCTGGGAGAATCCAAACCCTTGATTACCAATTGAATCGTCCAATGATTTGAGCCTCCAGAGGGAAGAACTCTTGCTGTTATTTCTTTATCTATAAGCATAAGCTCCTATGATATCATAAACCTGTCTAACTTAGAGGCTACCTGTGCTTCCCCTCCTCTCTTGTTGTTCCAAGTAAAAAGGTCATTGTTCGAATCTAAGTCAACCAATTTCATATTATTTGTGAACGATTGGAACGTTAATGATTCTTTGTTTAGTGCTCTGGTACCTCCTTTCTTTTCTGAAAGAGATTTGATCATATTAAAATCCCCTCCCATGATCCAATGAATGCTAGCCTGTCTGTTCCTGAGATCAATGAGGGATTCTAGCAATCTAAGTTTATCATCTATTCTTTGAGGACCATAAACATTAGTGACCAGGAAGGTTTCTGAAACCCCGACTGGTTGAATGACTACTAATAAGTAATTTCTAGATGCCTTTGCATTTATTATGCTGATTTTTTGGGGGTTCCAAAGAGTGAGAATGCCCCTAGATGTGTTCTCTGCTTTAACTTCTAGAAACTCAAATCTATTGAGCCATTTGCTGTGGATTAGTTTTATTTTCTGAATGGAACATTTCGTTTCCTCGATGAAGATCATATTTGGTAGATCTTGTTTCATTCTATTACCAAGCATTCGTTTCTTTCTTTTACTACCTAGACCTCTTATATTCCAAGATGTAAACTTCTTATTTAAAGATTTGTAAAGGAGTAACTAGTTAGGTCTTTCATCTTACCCAAATCTATCATCAGCTTTCCACGCTCCATCAAGAGCTCCTTCTGCTTTTTTCTTCCCCTCTTCTTTCCTGCATTTCTAGTAGCTAGGTTGATTTCATTGCTTTCACACCTCTGCACTCTTTCTTGTCGATGTTTTTTCCTTTATCTGACCCCCTTTCCTGAGTTTTCCATAAAAACAATTGTTGTATTCTATTGCATTCATCTTGAGGTAATGAATCTATCCCCATCGTGGTTCCCTGCATCAAGAAACCTTCCAGATTTAGGTGTTCTCTATCTAGAATTTCCTAAAGTTCATGATCCTCCAGATCTATTTCACTCTGAGTCATTTCCTGATCCATCTCTAGTTGTATTTCATTCATCATGGTTTCTTTCTTATTTTCAGTATTTTGTGTTAAGTGGTAGTTTTCTACCTTCTCCTTTTCATTAGGGCCTTCCTCCATAGATAGGTCTTCATTTGGCATTTCTTCAATGTCTTCCAGTGCTTGGAACTTATTATGACTAACATTTTGCCCCTCATTATGTTGTTGCTTTGGTCCTTTTTTACATCCTTTTCCTCTGCTTGCCACTTTTTGAAAGCTTTCGGTATCCTTCATTGTATTCAGTTTGCTTTTGTTTTCTACTTTACTAAGAGGGCAGTCTCTGATCAAGTGTCCATGTTCATGGCATTTACGGCATCTGAACGGAATATGCTCATAGTCCACCATTTGCACCCATTCCTCATCAAAAACTTCCAAGCTAGCTTTGTTTGGAAGAGCTCCTGATAGATCCATTTCCACATAAATCCTTGCATAGGAAGTATATTTACCCCTTATAGTGGCTTTTGAAGCTTCGACAAAATGACCTAGTTTGTTGCCTATGGCTGCAAGTGATTCATTTTTCCAGTAATCTAGAGGTAGAGAATAGAGCTTTACCTAGACATGTACCAAAGTGAAAGTCTCCCATTCTGGAACAAAGTTCATCATCCAAGGCCGCATATAGAGGCCAGCTGTTGCATAAAAGTAGGGTCCTCCTTCGAATATTCTATCTTTGTCTTCAATGTTTGT
Organism: Pinus taeda; assembly: GCA_000404065.3. Lineage (NCBI taxonomy): Eukaryota > Viridiplantae > Streptophyta > Pinopsida > Pinales > Pinaceae > Pinus > Pinus taeda. The sequence continues at coordinate 72,943 of APFE030714519.1, forward strand.
AAACACCACGGTGAAAAATCCCTTTGACCCAAGATGGAGATCGATGTTGCCTTTGGGTTTCTAGTTATATGTGATCCATGTCTGTAAACCCTTTTCAGTGAGCCATAATCCCATGAATTTACATATTATGGCATGAGTCCCCATATGTTCCCTGTGTTCCTAGAATGTAGGATTATTTAACACTACTCTAGGAGTGATTTCCGTTTTGGGTCTACAATGTCCCTTTTGTTTTTTCCCCTTGTCCCCTGGTTTTTGTCTTCTTCCTCGTCGTTTATGTTGCAATTTTCCTTGGACTTGGCCCCATCTGTCTCTTTTTCATTATTTCTGTTTTCTTCTTCCGCAGATCCTCTGAAATTACCCAGAGGAAACTTGCCTCTGCTGACCATGGCATCTTTGTAGGAGGGAGTGGAGCTCCCTCCTCTGTGACCCTCCATTAGGGTCAGACTCTGAAACTCTCAGAAACCTTGCGCGACTTTCGTCCTCCGTTCACGAATTTCCCCTCCCAAAGATTATTTGAAATTTCATTTACACTTGTATTATCACAAATGCTTCATCTAATAAATAAATTTAGAATCCACGTAAAATTTGTATTAATGATAGATTATGCTAATTTCATATTAATTCAATTTATTATAATCAATATATAATCTCTAGAATATATTAATCATTGATATATTAATATCTATTTGTATTAATATTAAACTTAAATATCTCTTTTAATGTTAATTAATATTAATATTATTATTATTATTACTGACATATCATTCTTCTTCTTCGTCTTTTTATTATTATTATTATAGATATTAATGTTAAACATAGAAATCTATGTAAAAATATATTTTGCATCTATACATTGATGTGAATATTTTTTATGTAAATACTTTTATTAAACATTGTACTTAATAACTCTTTATTTGGGTTCATGGACATTAGGATTAAAATATTTGGTAATTTAATATCATTTGGTTCATGTAGCATTGTGTTAATTTATAACATTCGGTTTTGAAGTTTGGGTTTTTTAACATTAAAAAAATTGGTTTAATGTTAATATTTATATTCAAAATGAAAAATTGATATTGATATTATAAATATATTTGTAGAAACATTATAACATCAATAATAAACATACAACTTTTAGGTTTACTAACATTAATAATATTGGATTATAGAGATTAGGTCTAAAAAATTGTAGAATTTTGTTTGGTGTTGTAATAATGTTATGATCGCTCATTTGAATTTATACAATGATTATATGTGAATTTTTTTTGTATGTGGAGATGGTAAATTATGTATGTATGTTAATTTTAATTTTATTCAACATTAAATTGTTTTCTTGATATCAAATGTTTTTTTATTTTTTCTGTTAGGTGATTTCATTGTTTGATCATGGATCCAGCTACTTGGAGTTGTCTTCCATTCGAAATTCTTGAAATTGTCTTCCTCTGGATCCCTTTATCGGTTGTGATAAAGTTTAGCATTGTTTATAAGAAATGTAAGAATGTTTTTAAAAACCCTTCTTTATTATTACGTTGCAAGCATGTCTCTACGAACGAATTTGGATGTATGGGTTCTTTCCTCAATAGTGAAGACAATTATTTTGCTGTTGAATACCTTAATCAGAATGGGCACATATCTCATTTTCATTTGTGATTCATAGATTCAAGATACACAATAGAGTCTACTGTTGGACCAATGGTGGTTTTATCCTTACCTAAAGAATGCTCCCATACACACAACTATTTTGTAACAAATCCATTTACAAAGGCCCTTAAAAACATAGGGCCAATATGAATTAGAGACTGGGGATTCGTTTCATTATTGGGAAGTGTAAGCAGTAGAAAATATGAGTTGGTTATTCTACAACATATGTATGAAAAAATGCAGTCTAAATTTTATGTTTGCAGTAGTCTTGATAGGGTATGGCAAAGGGCTGATGTTCCATTTGGTGGCAATTCACACCCTAAGAATGGAGTGTTTTATAAAAGTAAATTGTTTTGGCTCTATCTGGATAAGGAATATGAAGATTATCCTCGATATGGGTATACAATCTACTTGTTTGATGTAATAAAAAATGAATGGGATTCCAATCACTGACATACATTGTATGTTGTTATAAATATACATGGATCAGTTGATATGCCTTGTTAATGATGGGTCCACGTCTATATGGTCAATTGAAGAATTAGATCATTTCCAATTTGGTCAACCGTTCATTGAATGAAAAATTGACTACTTTGAGGATGATTGGGGTCTTGGATGGAAGTTGTTGGAAGAAATTTATACATATATAAATAGAAAATGTCTTGGTTATCTTCAACTTCGAACAATCCATGGTGTGGTTATTATTCGCAACTGCAATGAAGTTCCTTTCCTATTATATGAAAATATGACTGGTATCTATTTTCAAACCAATATTGATAATTCAGCTAATGAACATATGTCTGGGATTTGGTACGCAAAGCTGGAGGATTGCAATAACTTGATTGAGTATGGAAATGTTTTTACAATTTCTCCCCATATGGATCCCGTTGATGAGATTCCACCATTGGATATGGATATGGATTCTTAGGATATTAGTATTCTTAGGAGTTCCTATAAATATTTTCATTTTATATATCTCTATTGTTGGAAAATATTTTCATTTTTGGCTTTATACATACTTTGGGTCTTTATGGTAATACTTTAAAATTATGCTTGTATTGATCTTTATGATGTATAATATTTCATATTGTTTCCCCTAACGTTTTCTTAATTACATGTAAATGTGTCTAGATGCTTTCTTTGTTTGTATAATTATAATTGCTATGAGTTATGTTATACATGCTATTTGTATTGGCTTTTGTCATTGATTCTCAAACAATTTTATTTCTTTATGTACATTTTAATATTTGCATTTATATTTTGATAGTATGTAGTTCCAAATTTTTAGATACACTTGCAAGTCATATATTCTTAGAGTATTGTGTCCAAATAGTATGGGTTTTGGTTTGATTCTAATATGATACATGGAAATTTAGACTTTTTGGTTTAAGCCATTTGGCAGAATTCATTTATGTTTTTAGCCATTTCAAAAAATTCATTTTTGTTTTTAGCCATTTGGGAAAAACCTTATACATTTTGATAAGTTTATATGGTTGGAAAAAATAACTTATACACTTCATTTTTTTATGATTTCCAAAAAAAACTGGTGCCTTTTTCATTATTTTGTGTTTGTTTATATTATATATTTTCTATGTTCCATGTTTATGATTCCATAATGAATATTTTATTATTCATTGTAGACATGTCATATGAAGGCACAAGAAAGCATAGAAGAAAATGAAATTTGTCACTAGCACCACGTGACGAGTCTAATGAAAGTCGTCATTTACGGTATCAACAAAATAAGGATACCACAAATGAGCATAGGAGATCTACATATCATAGAATAACAAGTGAAGCCACTCTTAAAAATGATTTTATAATTCCTTGTAAGTATCATACTGTGGATGATATAATGGAAATAACATTTCTTGTTGATAGTTCATTATCAGAATATGTTCCTCATTAGAATAATTTTGTTGTTTGATGTTCTCCTGAAAATGGTCATAACATTGGGGAAACATATTGCAATTTATAAGAACATCATATCGACAATGTGGATGCAAATGTTCATGCTAACCCTTCCATGTGTCAATTGCATGTTCTGAACAAGGCCAAAGTTTGAAAAACATCCATGGTGAATGTAATGATGACATTGTGTGTGATGATTTGGATGATAGTTTAATTGACCATTTGTTTGATAATTTCGAGCCAATTGCTCAAAACATTGGATCTTCCAATCCTGCTTCTCAAAGTAATGTTGTCCCACCAAGGGAACTAGTCATCCCTGGTAGTATTTCACATGGACCAATGGAGGTAACACAATGATATTTTGTTTTTTTTTTGCAATAGTGGTTGTTTTATTACATTCCTCCATTTACAAAGTTTTGTTTACTAAACTTCTAAGTTACTTTCTTCTCTTGGAATAGGATACAACTCGTTTTAATAGTGGTCTAGAAATTAATTCCCAAAGTGTTCCATCTACTAATTTGAGAAGTGAAGATGAAGCATGTCATAACCTTCCTGTGCATTCTCCTTGACGATCAAATTGCCAAACTAATGTAAATTTTCAATGTTTTTGATTTGATTTCCATTTTTTAATTTCTAGTTGGTTGGACATTGAATTTTATGGCATATTTTACTTTCTTCGAAGAGGACACAACTCATTTCAATAGAGGCATACAGATTAACTTCGTAGATGTTCCATCTACTAATTTTAGAAGTGAAAAGGAACCATCTCATAGCATTCATCCACATCGCCAAAAAAATGTAAATGTTGAGTGAATTTGATATTTTTGTCATTTTTTCATTTATAGTTTGTTGGACATTATATTTTATAACCTTTTATGGAGAAAATATGATTTCATCTCATTAGCTTGGAGAATTGGAATCTGAAACATCAAGTTGTAAAATTAATGTAGATTTTGGTTAAGGTGCCACATTTGTAGCCGAGAGGTCATGTGATTGAATCCCATCCAGTCCGTTTAAACCCCAAGGATTAGCTCAATTGGTCAAATAAGTGCCTCGCCATTCGGGAGGTCACAGGGTCAATTCTCCCGAAGCCCTTGGGGTTAGGCCTATCTATTGGTTGTGGGACTTGACACCCTTGGTCAAGCTTAGATATTTACATGGACGTAGTAGTCACCCAGTGACCGCAGGTGTCCGTGAAACCCAAAAAAAAAAAAAAAAAAAAAAAAAAAAAAAAAAAAAAAAACCAATGTAGCTATTCAATGTATTTGATTTGTTTTCCATTTTTGAATCTTTATTTGTTGGACATTTAGTTTTATAACGTATTTTATTTTTTTTGAAACAAAAAATAACTCATTTGAATAGAGGCATAGAAACTAACGCCCAAAAATGTTCCATCCATTGATATTATAAGCGAAGAGAAACCATAGCATAACCCTCATCCACATCAAGAAACAAATGTAAATTTTGAATGCATTTGATTCTTTTCTCATTTTTTTCATTTATAATTAGTTGGAAATTAAATTTTAAAATATTTTATGACAAAGAGACCTTTACATCCTCTCATGTTCATGAAATGCAAACCATAAATTTGGAAAGGCCTAAAATTTGGGAAGGGAATCTCATGTTCCTAAAGATGAAATACATTTTAGAAGAAAATTTCCTCTTCCAAATGGTTCTCAACATGGTTCGACAGATAGATATCATATTCATTTTGATGAAAACATGATTGCAGTGCATAAAATATTTTGATCAAAGATAGGTGGCTTGATAGTTGTCAAAATGTGCCACATTTTCCAAAAATCATATCCTGGAATCTAGGTTTTGAGACATTCTGAAGGACCTGTTTGCAGATGATGTAAGAGTTAAAGAGGAGCCCATCATTTTTGTCAATATAATAACATGGATCCTGGTGAGCAACATCATATTTTAAGAGTTTTTACTCAAGTTGAAGAAATGCTAATAGAACGTGTGACTCCTATTTTTCAAGTGACACATGCTTGAGGTGGAAAACATGAGCATAGTAGTCATAGAATTAGCTTTCCTCAAGATATTTCTACAATTGTACAAAGTCTTCCCTGGCATGTTGAAGATATTGACTTTATAATTGTCAGGAGACATGCCACTCAGTATAAATATTATGAATGTTATGTCAAAAGATCTCAAGTGATGGTTGCGTTGCTTTTCAAAATCCACATGATCAATATTATTGAGATGTTGTAATTGACTATGATTCAGTGAATGCTCTACTCAAAAGATCAAAAAATATCTCCTCTACGGTTAAATTTGTTGATTGTGATACTAAAGAATTGCAATCATAGAAATAATTAAAGATTACATTCTTTAGATACACATAGTGTGTACGAATATATAATAAAAGAACAAAAGTAAGAGTAGTTGGGTGAGCTCATACAATGGCAAAGATTTTGTCAATAAATGTCAAAACACAAGTTTTGCACTAAAAGTCATACAAAAAATACATAAATCAAAGGTTTTAGATGTCATATTCAAAGATTTCTCAAAAACAATGTTGTCCCAGATGTGAAAAACATTAGAGGAACGATCCTTACGATTGTAGAGTAAGGAGAGAAAATATGATATTATGCTCAAACGATGTTGTTGTTGGTCCCTGTAATAGGTCCCTGAAATGTTGGTGCTGAAAATGATAATCCTATCCATCTTTTTTCTCTATAATACACCACAAACCATTTTCCACATGGAGGCCTTCTTTGGAGAGATTGTACATTATTTTATTCCTCTTCGTCTAAATATGTTTGCATGAGAAAGAGAAAAATAATATTTAAAATATTGAAAAAGATTTCAATAAACTAACTTTTGGTTTATGAAACCAAATCAATAACTAAATTTAAATGACTTAAAATGAAAATATCATATAAGTGAAGAAATATAATCATAATAGGAAAATTTGAATTTTAAATATAATTGTTTATTTTATTGTATTTAGAGGTGTGTTTTGTTATAATCTAGTATGAGTGAGAAGACATGTAATTCCTTCCATATTTAAGGTAGAGTTTAAAAAAAATGAAAAAAATATATATATGTTAATATCAACTTCATTGAAAGTTTAAGACAAGAATATATCTATATATATATATATATATATATATATATATATATATATATATATATATATATATATTAGTGTTAGGAAGCCTTACCGTGTAACAATATTTTGAAGTTGAGACATAGTTTATGAGAAGATGATGCTAATTTTCAACCTTTTTAGTGTTATAAAGGTAACAACTTTTTGATTCCAAGGAGTTTTGGAGAATGGACAAATAACCAATTTCACTATTGAGCACACAAGAATCAAATATTATTTTTTCAATGTATATTTTCTTCTTTACACTTGTTTAGACCATATCTATACTTTTGATTTTCTAAATTAGTGTTGATAACTTCCTTATATTATATTAAATTTTCATTTTCCTTCTAACTATATATCTCTCCATAATTTATCCTTAAATTTTGATGTGATAACATTTTTAATATTTTTCTTTTTTCCATAAATACCTCTATCTTTATTCTTCAATGATTTAGCTAATACTAGACATTTGTAAGTCATCTCCACTTAACCAAAGGTGGTTTTGACTAGAACTTGAGCAATTATAGGAATTTTGGTGTCTTCTAGTTTAACTTGGTTTTATACATTAGGGACTTACCATGGGTGTGATCTCAACAAGGGAAAGGGTTTCCATGAGGAGGATAAGATAAGGTGTATTTACTTTAATTTTGAGATTGGTTATAAAATTCTTTGGGATATGTTTTGTCTTTCTCCATGGATTTTTAGAGATATTCCATCCCCAAACTTCACATTTATATAAAATAACATGAGAAACAAGTGTATCAAATAGGACTTTCTTCTTATTTCATATCCAAAGGTCCATTGAATTATAATTGTTTTCAAGCCCATAATGAGTTTTCCATCGTCCAATAATATTATTCTCAATCTTATAATTCTACTTGAGCTTGTGATGAATATTGATTATGAAATACTTGTATGAAGGAACTTCCTCCTAATTATTGTCATTCATTTATATATATAATATATATATTATATATATATATATATATATATATATATGAGTTATAATTAGTTTGAAGTCTATAATGAAATTTGGGTTCTCTAATAATGTTTTTCTCAATAGTAAAATTCCACTTAAACATCTAATAAATATTGATTATAAAATATTTATATGAAAATTTTTCCCCTTAAAAATTATAAACACTTATAAATATAAATTTAAAACAAATTTATATTTGTGAATTCAAACATTTATAAAACATATAAATAGTGAATAATTTCCTTTGAGATTCGAGTGTAATATTGTTCATATATAATGCTAAATATATTATTATAACTATGTTCATATTTTGTTACAATTTGACAACTATTTTATTTATGGAATGTATAATAAGAAAAGTAATATCACATATTGTAAAAACGTACAACTGCCAAAGTAAATATTTTGACAATATATCATATAAATTATATTTATAATAAGCCAATTATATATTCAATATTATTGTAATTAAAATTATATATTTAATATTAATAAAGATCTATAATATACTTAATAGTTAATATGAGAAAAAGATGTTGTTTTATCACAACTTAACCAGGGGTTTTGACTAGAACATGAGAAATTATCAGAAGTGTGGTGTTTTCATCTTGCTTAAATTGTTATACATTTGGAATTTGATCATGGCTATGCTCTGAATAAGGGAAAGGTTGCTTCTATGAGAATAAGATAAGGTGCATTTCATTTAATTTTGAGATTGGCTATAAAATTCTTTTGTATTGCTCTATCCTTTTGCATGACTTTTTAGAGATATTTCATCCCCAAATTTCACATCTCTATAAAATAGTGATTATAAATAAATTATTAATGAAAAAATATTTTTATAAAGTCTCGAGGGTAGCTAAATTGGTAATCTAAGATATGTGAAATCATTGAACCTCATGAGACCTAGGTTTAAATTCCCCTATTTTCAACCCATTAATGGAGAGGAGGACAGGTCGTAGATCACTTGAGGTATACTAGTAGTTACATTCAAGTGGTCTACTGGGTTCCTCTAGGTAACCAAAATTTTTTTTTTATAAAAAATTTAAATGTTAAACAACTAGTAAGAAAATAACATTTTGGTTTATAAATATTAAATATATATAATTGTATTAGGTGTCATAGTCTAACTAGAGTGTTTTTTTGCCTTGAAAATCATTGAAATTTTGGCAAGATTTTGATAAAATATGATAGGGATTTTTGTAAATCCAAGTTACAGCTGTCAAACTTCAATATTTTGGGTGCCCCAGAGGTTTTTGATGGTGCTGAATCCATTTCCATGATAAAAAACATGATTCAAACAATGCTACTGCAAGATTTCTTGACATGATTTTTCCACGATTTCGACCACTTTTGACCCTCTGGAAATTTCTTCGCCTTAGTACACAAAGTTGTATTATATATAGAAAGAAAGAGAGATAATTCACTCTATCTTAATAGGTAAAATAAGAAATATCTCTTGGGGTTGCTAGGTATATCCATAAAAAAATTCAATGAGGTTGTAGGTGATGACAAATGATGTGAGCCAAGAGCATTCCAACACTTTGATGACATGACACAAGTCAATGCTCCTTTGTCTATGACTATCTTATGGTTGTTCTTCTCGAAAGCATGCACTATAGTTTTAGGGTTTTATGAATGAAATAAATGAAATATAGATATAATAGAGACACATAGATACAACGAAAAAAAACTTCAATTCACTAATAAAAAAGTACTGAAAAATGTTTACATGCAAAATGGAAATGAACTAGCTCATACGATGGTCGCTTATCTCTGAGAAGAGATGTGGCATATACATGTCTTTTGAACTATGATACAATGAGGCTCGAAGACCTATTCATTGTTGAGAAATAATGGAAAACCCTAAACATCCAAAACCCTAACATTAGTAGATGAAGCACCAAAAGTTTGTAGACCACGTTAGGGTAAATTGGTACATCAACTTCCCGAGCTTGTAACTTTGGCATATGATCTCCATTTGAAGTGTATGATATCTCGTTAGAAAGATATATCTGAGGACTACAACTTTAAAATTCAAACCCATGCCCAAACTTTTTGGTTTACCTGTTTTTCAAAAAAATGTAGTTTATGGCCTCAAAACAGCTCCAGAAGTTCAGTACCCAAAAAAACTACCAAAAATAGTAAATTGTGCTACAATTATGGAAACTAAAAGAAACAATGGTGGGGATATTAGTGGAATAGGCTGGTGGCCACCAATATTCACTTGAATCAATCTTGCCCACTTATGATGCAATGGTCTCCATTGCATTGAGTGCCTCCATGAGGTGGGGAAACTTCTACTAAATTTGGGCCCTAGTGAACCACATGCCTTGGTGTAGGAGTGGCCTTCTTTGATAACTCAATACAGTTGGATCTTCTACTTGCAAGTGTTATGTATATGTGTACCCATGATCTAATTACTTATGGCATATTCCATGTAGTCTGAGTTTAGTTTTGCTGGTGTTAGTTGTTCTGCAATCTCTGATGTGTCTATTAATGGTGGAAAGTATAACCAAAGGTAGTCCACATTGAACATTTGTTGCAAGCCATGGAATGGGGGAACGACGAGCTTAAAATGATTGTCTCCCACAACATTGGTGATACTGTAAGGCCCATATGGGAGTGTTTTGAGCTTCTGATGGGCTCTAATAAGGTGTTCTTTCTACAAATGCAACAAAACTTTGTCACCCACGTAAAACTTGTGTAGCACTCGATGTTGATCATGTCGTTTCTTGCACTTAGCATTGGACTTATCCAAGATGTCATGCACATGTCGGTGGATGTGTTCATTGCATTCAATAAAATGGGTTCCTTATCAGCCTTTAACTATAAATGTGTTGATTATGTCTATGTAGTCACATGAGGCATGGAAACATCAATTGGAAACAATGTTTCAAAACCCATACCCACTTGAGAAGAACTGTGGCCAGTCAAGATAACGAGAGATCTGTGATAATTGCATTTCACATAAAAGAGGCTCTCATCACAGGTTCGTGGATGCTTGGAGTTGTACATGTGTATTATATGAACTATCATATTGTTGACAACCTTTGTATGGCCATCAATTTAAGAATGGAGTGGAGTCAACTTTGTGAGTTTGATGTACAATAATTTCTAGAGACTCGAACAAAATGTGATTAGGAATCTGTTATCCTGATTTTATATAATGGTCTACGACATTCTGAAATTTACCCATACTTGTTCAAAGAAGAGTTTCACAATGTCATCTGTTGTGATACTCTTCTTGCAAGATGCCAATATAGCCATCTTAGAAAATTTGTACACTACCACAAATACATAGTCATTGCCATGTTTTATAGAAGGGAGGCCTGATATATAGTCAGTGGAGATAGATTCCTAGGGTTGGTTGGGAGTAAGCATAGGAGTGTACAACCCTTGCTTCTTGATGGTTGCCTTGGCGATGGAATAGGCAGTGCCAAATCTGATATATTTGCCAACGCCTTGTCTAAGATTTGGCCAATAAAAATAATTTTGTAGTATGACCACAATTTTCTCCACACCAAAGTGTCCTATGACTTAATTGTAGTGTGCCTCCCAAATCATCTTGGCATGCTCGCTTAAAGGAACACAATGTTGGTTAAGTATTATAATAATGCATCCTTAAGGTGGAAATATGTAATGTTCTTGCCATCAACTAGAATCTGGTATGTGGTGGTGAACTCTAGATCATTTTTGGACAATTGCAACCATTTGGAGGTCTCATGGCCACAATAGTTGAAAATAGTATTTAGTGCTGCAACGGGAAGCTGACTAAGGAAAGCTACAACATGATTGGTGTTTCCCTTCTTGTATTTAATTTTGAAGTGGAATTGTTTTAGATATGTAGATCACTTCTGATGTCAATGATTTTGTGAATTCCCTTATGTCTGGATAAATTGAAGAGATTTGTAATCTGTATGGATGACTATTTGCTTCCCCAAAATGTAACGTTTCCAATATCAACATGCTTGCATGATGGAATACATCTCTTTATCATAAGTGGGTATTTCCAAATTGTATCTGAAGGTGTCTCATTGTGATAGGCCATCAGATGCCCCTCTTGGGTGAGAACTACACCAATATCATAGTCGGAGGCATCTGTCTCAATCTCAAATGGTTGTTGCAGGTTTGGAAATGTGAGTACAGGTGTAGAGTAGAGGTGGTGCTTCAGCTCAACGAATGCCTTCTGTTGGGACACAAACCAATTTTTTTTTTCCCTCCACCCTAGCTGACCTGACTCAAAGGCCAAGTGATATGAGAGAATCCCAATAGGAACCTCCGATAAAAATTGGCAAGGCCTAAGAAGTTGTGAAGCTCTGTTAGGGAGGTAGGGGGAGGTGAATTTCGACTGATTTGGATCTTAGCTGGAACCACATGCATGCCTTTCTCATCAATTATGTAGCCCAAACATTGGACCTCACCTATGCAAAATGTGCATTTCCCCACGTTGGTACATAGTTTGTGTTGTGGCAGGGTTTGAAGGACCTGCCGAATGTGTTGTAGGTGCTCTTTCCAACTCTTACTGAAGATGAGGATGTCATCCATATATACAACCATGAACGAGTTGGTTAAGGGATGAAATATGTCATCCATTAGCCTCATAAAGTTTCAAGGGATTTTCTTAACCCGAAAGGCATGACCAACCACTTAGAAAGATCTTCCCTGGATTTGAAGGTGGTCTTCAATATATATGTGGTTTTTATTGGCACCTAGTGGTAGGCAGACTTCAAGTCAATCTTGTTGAAATACGTGGCCCCCTTGAGCTGGTAAAAGATATCACCAATTTGTGGGATTATATACTTGCTCCTAAAAATGATTTTGTTTAGTGCCTGATAATCAATGTAGAGTCTTCGGGTTCAATCTTTCTTCTATACAAGTACAATCACTCCCATAGGGTGAAGAACTTGGTTGGATGTGCCCTTTTTGTAGCAACTCCTGGATCTGTCACTTGATTTCTTCATTTCCTAGAATGGAGTGGCAATATATTGACTAATTTGGTAGAGGTGCTTTGGGAATTAGATCAATCGAATTCTTGACCTCAGAGTGCAAAGGTACCCTTGTGGGTGAGGAGAATATGTCCATGTATTCTTCCATGACCTTATCCACCTACTTCGGATGAATGGGGTAACCATTCTTATGGTCCAATGATGTGACCACTATCTTCCCCTCTCTTTGAGAGTGAATCACAAAGAAAACAATTTTCCTCGTCTCGAAGATGATTTTACTACATTGCTTAGAAGAGATCAAACAGATGGTGGTAGGGAGGGATACCTATGGTATCCCGTATAACTTATTTCCCAAAGTAATAATAACAGTGTGAGGCATGGACTCATACATAACATGGCAGTTCCACAAGTATGGTTGGCCTTATAACACATCACAAACTTCAAGTGGAGCAACATCACTTAGTACCTCATCCATGATGGGCTTGATTTTGTAGGGAAGGTGACACTAATGGTTGATGCAGAGATATCATCCTTGGTGAAGACACCCAATGGTGTACAACTTCAGATGTGGTGTGGTCGATAAGACCAACCACTTGTACAGAGTGGAATAGCTATGGAATAATATAGAGCAAAGGAAAATACCTGTAACATGGAGACATAACTGTTAAATTACATCTTACAACAATGGCAATGACAAAGGATTATTCTTTAAACCCTATGGTGACTATTCATTAAATCCTATTTTGGCTATTTATTGAATCTCATCACATGAAATCTAACATATCCCTTGAAAATAGATTTCAATGGAGAGAAAACAATTTCCACTTCCAACCACTAAAACTATTGAAACTATTTCCACTTCCAACCACTAAAACAATTTCCACTTCCAAAGAAAACTGTGTAGTGTTATCAACCATGTCATATTCTATCTATTATATGTTTTGGAACTTTTTTGGGCATACATTTTAGTTGATTTTTTATCTATTAACTATTTTTTAATTTTCTTGGGCATAGTTTTTGGTTGAGTTTGTCCACAACGAGTCAAAGATGTGTTGAATTCACAAGTTCAAATTATGAACTCTCCACAATCCAAATTCCTTGTAAAAATTCTAGGACTCTAAATTCATATATGCAATAAAAAACTCATTATAAATAACAAATTAGAAAAAATTTAACTAAAAATTGTTATGCAAAAGTCAAGCCAAAAACTCCCAAAACGTGTAATACACAATGCCATGCATGATTCCCTCTTTACTTCTTTTGTAAATATATGGGATTTTGTATTTGTGTGGTCCTCTTCAAAGTACAAGAAGCACTTACCTTCATTGGTCCTACCATGCCTATCTATGCATTTACTAGAAAATTTTATCTAAAGGGCCCTAGTTCTTAGGAAATGTTGGATTGTTCCTAACTCCTTAGATTCCACATTTTGACACTTCTTCAGTAGTCATTACCAATTTGCCAATATGGGTCTGGCTTCCTAATTTTCCTACTCAGTTGTGGCACTACTTAGTCTTTTAGAGCATTGGAAACTCCCTTGGATGTTTCCTTACAATTGATGCTTCTCATGGTTAGCTTGACATTTACACCCGTCGCATAATTTGTGTTGAAATCGATATCAGTAAAGTGTTTCCAAACCAAATCAATTTAAAAATAAGAGATTTCTATTGGACTGAACTTTCGACTATGGGAACATATTTTTTTTTCATTATTGCTTCTTTCATCAAACAAGCCGTTTACAAAAATTCAGTCCTTTGCTCAAATCTCACCAAAAGTGGAACATTTGTAATTCTAGAAATAAAAGTTGGAAGCCTTGTGACTTGCTTCCTGATGCGGAGTGATACTTCCTTTGATTCAGACAAGATTGTTGAAGGATCTCATGATGAAATGCATTTAGGGAACAAGGTTTAGAATTTATCTCCTCAAAAATATCCTTGGGATCCTGTTGTGAACCATGCTTCTTTGTCAACCATATAGATAGTAAATAATAATGCTTCTTCGAGCACATTGAAGCGAGCTCATGAGTTGGCTTCTTTGGAATCTCACAAGGACTCTCCCTTAGCATGCAATGATAATCTTCATATAAATTTGACAAACTAACCTTTGGAAAGTTGGGTCAAGGTTTCGATAAAAGAAAAAGGAAAGAAAAGTTGTTCCAAGGACGTATCCCAAATTGGTTGATTCTCTTCTATAATTGCCTCCTTTGTTCCTCTATGTCTCCTTTGTTATTCTTAATCTGATACATCTCAAATATCATCCTAATACAAAAAACAAAAAATTATAATTGTATATGATGTATTTCATTTCTTATTAATCATATTTTTTAATGACATTTATAGTTAATAAATCTATCAAAAATTTGCTTATTACAAATATATTAATAATTTATTGTTGATTTAATAAGAATAAAAAAATTATGTAAATAAATATAACTATTTCTTAAACTTTAAAAGACTATTTCTTGAACCTTATCGCAACTGATCTGATATTGTTGCGAACTTCCAACTACTAAAATTATTAATTCAAAACTATTTCCTCTATGCTTTGAAAAAAAGTCTCAGATTAATGTGTTGTAATTTTAATATGCTTCATTTCAAAGTGATTCATAAAATTCCATAAATATCTCAGAATTTTATAAACAGCTGTAACTTACTTTCTATTAAATTCTAAAATATTCACAAAACCTATAATCTAAATTAATACCCATCACTAAAATTTTAGACTAAAATTAATCCAAAAAACAAGGTTATAACAAGGGTATAGTGCCATCGGCAAATTAATACCGATCACTAAAAATTTTACAGTAAAATTATCCAAAAAAAACAAGGGTATAGTGCCATCCGCCATTACGTGACGAACTCTTTACTTCTTTGCTAATTATGTAGGATTTTTAATATGTGGCCCTCGTCGCAGTGCGGGAAGGACTTACCTTATCCGCTGTGCGATGTTATACGCTGTGCGATGGCATAACAGAGAGCAGAGCAAAATACATGTTACCATTAAATTACATCTCACAGCAATGGCGGTGGCGGAGGACTGCGGAAAAAAGGGCTGTTAGGTACGAGTCAAAGTCCCTTTGTCAAATAACACTGGCTCTCAAAGGAATCCATTACGGGTTCATCGAAGAGAACATGCAAAATAAGAGCCCGCTGCTACTGCAGTATTCGAGGAATTCGGCGAATTTTCACGGGGCGGCGTGAGCAGAAGAAGAAAGCGGTGGAGGAATCGATGGCAAACTTTTTATCATTCACGCCGAACAGTTATAATTTTTCTATTGCAATAAACCATGTTTAGGTGAATTGGCTTCGGCTTTTGATGAACCTCATAATGGTTTTCGCACGATCATTGATGAACATATGAGTCATGAAAGGAATGTTTGTTTTAACATGTGTGTCATGTTTAATACATGTTTGTTGTTGTTCTTAGCGTGTGTTGATAATTGTTCTATTGTTTTGGGTTATCAACTGATGTATTCTCATTATAAATGAATGGGGTTAGTTGAAGGGTGGTGAATGTGTCATGTTATTTTGGGTGGAGTGGAGGAGGTCTTTTCATTTGGATGTTTATGTTTCTCAGTTGTGGTACTCTCTAAATGTTTGGGATGCTTGTTTTCTTTCCATGATAAATTTGTTAGTAATTCTTGCTCTGGTGGCAAGACAACAAGACAACATATGTTCAATTATTTTTCTTCAATTCTAGGAGTACCAAAATTGGGTCAATGATTTTTATATTGTTTTTGCACAATACAATGACTAGGTCAACCTTTGAATTGGTGGTTGTTCTACCCAACTCAAAGCTCCAAGGAATTGATCCCACAAGTATTTCATTTAACTCTCTAGCTTTGGTTTGCGGCATATGATATTCTAGCAATTTCTCTATATAGTTTTAGTGGTTATAGTCTCCCTTTCAGTTTGCTAATGCAATTTGGGTTTTGGGTGTCTTATGTCTCTTATATTTGTCAATTCAGGTTTCATTTTGTTTTTAGAAATTGGTGTGTCTCAAACTTTTGGGGTAACTTGTTTTGTTATATCACTTTACATATTTTAGGTGGTGACTCTATTGTCTATTTTACCTTGAAGTGGACTTTCTACCTTATAATGCAACTGGCCCTAGTCTATGTTGAGGGGTGTCTAATTGCAGTGCATTGGGTTTGTCCACCTCGCACTATTTTTGGGTTCCAATTGTGGAGTTCAGGAGACGACCTCCTTGTGCTTGGGCCAAGATTCAAAGAGTCTAGGGTTTGTTCGTTTCTTTGTCTTGTTGGTCATTGTTTCTCCCAAAATTTGTTTGAACTACTCTTTTACCCTTGTAACTATACCTCCTTGACGGAGAATGATAACATACAGGAGGTGTGAGAAATTCTACCTATCATCGTCGAAGATTTTTTGGTTGGGAGTCGTTTGATTTTTTTTTTATTCGATCCCTCTAGAAGTCAAGAGGGAAATTCTCCACCTTGAATAGAATGAGTTTGGCGAACGTTTGTACTTCTCTGATTCTTTGGTGGGAGGAGATAGCCTCAAATGGATTCCTGATCTAGGGAAATTCAAAAAACGAAATCTTCATTTTCTACATTCTCTTGCAATGCATCAACAAATAGATATCTTCTTCCACATGGTCCTCAGAGACAAGAAAATGGATAATTATAAACTTTTTGTAGGACAAGAGCATATCAAACAACTTCTCTGAAATATACATTTCTTCTTGGATGATATTGTGTCACGTTTGAGCAGGGTTGAAAATATGTGGTCTTTGAGTCAAAGTTTGAGACTAAGGAGCTTACTGATCCCCTTGCAGTCATAAACACTCCACCTTATATTGCCTCTCCAACTGCTAATTCCTCTCCTCTTTGTTATTATATTAGACTGATGAGGGATTTGATGGTTCATCTTTTTTACTACCTTTGATGGCATTATCACTCTACTTCCTGGAACTCTTGGAGGCACCTTTTGTTCCTTCTCTAGTGATATGGCAATCAACACCTTTGTTTTCTATTTGAAGGTCAACACCATTGTTTTCCTCACCTGAAACTAATTTTTGGTCTCGACTTTTACAAAGGGGTGGTGAATGTAGGTTTCTAGCCTTCTATGCAAGTTTTTAAATGGTGTTTTTATATCTAAAGATGCAACTTTTTTGTTCTGGTTTGATTATGGAGCACATCTTGTTCCATAGGTATGCTATTTGTCGTGCAATACTAGCAATGGCCTATGGATATATTATGATGTAAATATCTTGGTATTATATTTTTGTCCCTTGTTTCTATAGCACCCAAGGTTCCAGTATGATATAGGTAGAAAGTGCGCTTACTTTGTTTTACCTGGTTGGAGAATTGCAGTCCCACGACAATCTTTTTGGGATGCCACTCGCTATGTGCACTCAATGTAAAAATCGTCTTTATCAATAGAAAATATTTGCATCTTTCTTTTATATTTTTAGAATTTGTAAGAACATATTTATAGATAAATATAAAGGGTTTTATTAGAAAGAAATATATGTAAATATTTAAAATATTTTTTTTGGAAAAAAAATATGTAATTGCATTCATAGAAATAAGTAAAGATTACATTCTTTAGATACACATAGTGTGTATGAATATATAAGAAAAGAACCAAAAAAAAAAGAGTAGTTGTCCCGGATGTGAAAAACATCAGAAGAATGATCCTTAGAATTGTAGAGTAAGGAGAGAAAATATGATATTTTGCTCAAATTCTGTTGTGGTTGGTCCCTGTAATAAGTCCTTGAAATGTTGGTGCCAAAAATGATAAACCTATCCATCTTTTTTCTCCATAATACACCACAAACCATTTTCCACATGGAGGCCTTCATTGGAGAGATTGTTCATTATTTTATTCCTTTTCGTCTAAATATGCTTGCATGAGAAAGAGAAAAACAATATTTAAAATATTGAAAGAGATTTCAATAATCTAACTTTTGGTTTATGAAACTAAATCAATAACTAAATTTAAATAACCTAAAATTAAAATATCATATAAGTGAAGAAATATAATCATAATGCGAAAATTTGAATTTTAGATATAATTATTTAGTTTATTGTATTTAGTGGTGTGTTTTCTTATAATCTAGTATGAAAAAGAACACATGTAATTCCTTCCATATTTAATGTAGAGTTAAAAAAAAATAGAAAAAAAAAATGTAATATCAACCTCATTGAATTTTAATATTATATAATATATATAATATTTATATATGTATATTATATATATATATTATATTTAGTGTTAGGAAGGTTGATCGTGTAGCAAATCTTTTGAAGTTGAGATATAGTCTTACTGTATGTAGGTTTTAGGAGAATATGATGCTAATGTTCAATCTTCTTAGTGTTATAAAGGTAACAACTCTTTGATTCTAGGGAGTTTTACAGAATGGACAAATAACCAATTTCACTATTGAACACACAAGAATCAAATATTATTTTTTCAACGTTTATTTTCTTCTCTACACTTGTTTAGACCATATCTATACTTTTGATTTTCTAAATTAGTGTCGATAACTTCCTTATATTATATTAAATTTTCATTTTCCTTCTAAGTAAATATCTCTCCATAATTTATCCTTAATTTTTGATGTGATAGCATTTTTAATATTTTTCTTTTTTCCATAAAAATATCTCTTTTTATTCCTCAATGATTTAGGTAATACTAGACATTTGTATGTCATCTCCACTTAACCAAAGGTGGTTTTGAATAGAACTTGAGCAATTATAGGAATCCTAGTGTCTTCTAGTTTAACTTGTTTTTATACATTAGGGACTTTACCATGGGTGTGCTCTCAACAGGGGGAAAGGTTTCCATGAGGAGGATAAGATAAAGTGTATTTACTTTAATTTTGAAATTGGTTATAAAATTCTTTGGGATATGTTTTATCTTTCTCTATGGATTTTTTAGAGATATGCATCCCCAAACTTCACATTTTTATAAAATAACATGAGAAACAAATGTATCAATGAGGACTTTCTTCTTATTTCATAACCAAAGGTCCATGGAATTATGATTGTTTTCAAGCCCATAATGAGTTTTCCATCGTCCAATAATACTTTTCTCAATCTTATAATTCCACTTGAGCTTGTGATGAATATTGATTATGAGATACTTGTATGAAGGAAGTTCCTCCTAATTATTATCATTCATATATATGTGTGTGCGTGTGTGTGTGTGTGTGTGTGAATTATAATTATTTTCAGGTCCATAATGAAACTTTGGTTGTCTAATAATATTTTTCTCAATATTAAAATTCCACTTAAACATCCAATAAATATTGATTATAAAATACTTATACGAAAAAAATTCCTCTTAAAAAATTATAAAGATTTATAAATTAAATATAAATTTAAAACAAATTTATATTTGTGAATTCAAACATTTATAAAACATATAAATAGTGAATAATTTCCTTTGAGATTCGAGTGTAATATTGTTCATATATAATGCTAAATATATTATTATAACTATGTTCATATTTTGTTACAATTTGACAACTATTTTATTTATGGAATGTATAATAAGAAAAGTAATATCACATATTGTAAAAACGTACAACTGCCAAAGTAAATATTTTGACAATATATCATATAAATTATATT
>APFE030714519.1:93524-112865 GCA_000404065.3 Pinus taeda
ATTCAATATTATTGTAAAATTAAAATTATATAGTTTTTTTTTTGCTTAGGCAAGAGACGGTCCTTCTATTGACATAGGCAAGAAAATAAATTACAAAGGTTACAAAAAGCGTGCCAAGGTGCAAACCCCCACAAAGAAAGAGGGATGAAGACACAACGTGCCCGAAAATCTAAAACCAAGGTCGAGACAACCCCAGAACCTTAAGCATGAACATGGACCCCAAGTTAGCCACTATTGATCTATCTCCCTTCTATCCGATGATCTAGAACCAAATCGCGTGAAGCAGTAGCCCATGGAATAAACCGTAAACTACTCAACCCTCACTAGCCGTCGATCTTCTCCTTCTGATCTGACGCCTAGTATCCATATCGCAAAGCTTAAAAGCACGATAAATACCACGCAATGAGGGTGATTTTCCTTTCGCATCCCCTACCACGTGTTGATCTCTGAGTGGTATTGCTGGCTTTTCATGAAAACCATCTTTTGGATTGAGGGCACTAGATGAAGGTGGTAAACCATAAATAGTATTGACCTTCCAGACCCATGAACTTGCACAACAAAATGTGGCCCTGGACAATATTGCGCCACCCATAAGCCTGAGGAAAACCGCACAGTGGGGGTGGTATTTTCTCTTCTTCCCCCGCCACGCATCGCTTGCTAAGTGGCCTCATTTACCATTCGAGAAAACTGCTTCCGGGTCAAAGGGCACCCAATGCAGGTGGTTTCTTTCAAGTAGTCTTTGATTTTGGTTTCCTAATCATCTGTTCTCCAAAGTATTGCGCAAGGACGTCATGCCCGGAAGGGTCACCTCGTGCATGGAATGTCCTAGGATTTCTGATGGCATCCATTGTCCTTCTTTACAGTAGCCCATTTCCTTGTAGCTTTTTTGTTTTTGGTAGATATCCCCTGGCCCGATGACTATCTCTGTCCAGGCTTCCTGTGAGAACTTATAGTGCTCATCCTCTAAGAAATACCTATGCTTCATTGACATGAAGTGAAATATTGTCTCGTTGTCTATTCTGGTATTGTTGTCTGTCATTGAGGGCCCGCATTGAGCATTCATCTCTCATTCTGTCATCTATTACCCCTTCCCACCAGCAGCACATGTTTGTAACCTTGCTTCTAATCCCCTCATTGGAAAGCCAATCCGCCACTTTGTTGGCTTCCCTGTGAACATGCACAAACCTAAGAGTTCTAAGGATTCTTAGGTGTGATTGAATTCTTTGGTAGACTTGTAGAAGTCGCCAGTGACCTGAGATTTTCTCTGGTGCTGCTCCTGCGCTTATCTTCTTGACCGAATTAATTACTAATTCGAAGTCAGCCTCAATGATGACATTATGTATGTTGTGCTTGAGCAATATTTCCAAGCATAGCTCCATCAACTTGAGCTCAGCGATATTGTTGGTTGCCTTCCCCAAATAACTATAGAAAATGACATGTATGTTTCCCTCCTCATCTCTCATGACCCCTCCATAACTTGCTTCTCCAGGATTTCCTTTCAAGGCTCCATCTATGTTAAATTTCCAAGAACCTAGAGAAGGGGGTTGCTAGAAAGCCTTTCCTTCTGAGGTAATCTTGTTGATATGCAGAGGACACTGAGGGAGATGAACTTGAAGCTCCAAATTTTCCAGGATTCTGACCTTTCTGTGTCCTATGGGTTTTTCTGTAGAAACAGCCCCTAGGATGTGGAGAGTCTCCTTGAGTTTCTTAAGGATTATCTTTAGGATGCCGCTCACCGGGCCCATTTTGTCTTTTAAAATCATGTTGTTGCGCTCCTTCCATACATTCTAGATTAAGAACCCTAGAGTCAATGCTCAGGATGATTTTATTGTATCATTATCTGGAAAAAAAAATTCAGCCAGTTTTTCAGTGTGGCAATGATGTCATCTTTGTGCATGTCAGTCTGCTCGAAGACATTTCCAACCCAGTTCCATAGTGTGGTAGTGAAGGAGCATCTATTAAGGAGATGATTTGTGGTTTCTTATTGCTGTCCACACAGGTGACGTCTTGAGGGGCCAACAAAGCCTCTTCTTCTTAGATTATCCCATGTCAGAATGTTTCCCTGATGGACCAGCCACTTGAACAGTTTGTCCTTCATCCAATGAGGTTTATCCCGAATTTCTTTCCAATTCTTGTCAGTTCTTGGAAGGTTAACCCATGTGGCTATTCTTTTTGCCTCTTTAAGGGTAAAGAGACCTTTCTTGCTCTTTCCCCATCTTAATTGATCATTCGAGGTTGAGGTTAAGATTTTCCTTTTTTCCAAAAGACCTTTAAGGGCTATAGCTTGAGTATTCAACATGATCATCTCATTGTAAACTGGAAGTTTCCATATTCTCCATTTTTCATTGTTCCTTGATTGATCTAAAAATTCACTTACGCTCCTTAATCCTTTGTTGATGGTATCTATTTGGATACTCACTAAATCCTCACTGCTGAGATTTCCCTCCTGTTGCCAATTATCCTCCCAGAACCAGGCTAAATTTCCACTTCTGATCTCCTAGAAACTATGTTTTTGTACTAGGGCCTTATTCTCCCAAACCCTATTACAAACTTGAGAACCCTTTACTTGTATTGTCATTCTTATGAGGTTCATATCCTACCAATTCATTGCATACTTTTGCTTCCGTAGTTTTGCCCAGGGGGATTGTATTTCCTTTAGCCATCTCCACCAAATTTTAGCTACCAGAACTTTGTTTAGAATTTTTGGGTCATGTAGACCCAGGCCACCATGGAATTTAGGTTTGCATACCCTTTCCCATGCCACCAGGGCCCATTTCTTCTTTTCTTCACCTTCCCCCCAAAGAAAGTCTCTTTGAATGTTTCGTATTTGAATATTAACCCCAGTTGGTGTCGGAATGGATGATTGCATATAGATAGGTATGGTTTGGGGATAGCCTTAGTGAGAATCAGCCTCCCTGCTAGGTTTAGGGCTTTTTTTGTCCACTTGTTGATTTTGTCTTTGAATTTATTTAAAACAGGCTCCCAAATGTCTTTGTTCAATGGTTTATCAGTGAGGGGAATTCCCAAATACTTCGAGGGAAATGAATCTTTAAAAGCCCAAAATTCTGGAAAGATTTCTTTGAATCGATATATCAGTATTGAAAAAGAAAATATTTGATTTAGTAAGGCTTACCTCAGTACCTGCTGCCATAGCAAACTCATGAAATGCTATCTTGAATGCTTTGGCTTCCTTGATTGTAGGTGTGCCTTGAAGCATGGTATCATCCACAAATTGCTAATGTGTCACCATGTCCCCGCCTTGAGTGAGTCTCAAACCTTGAATTCTTCCTTCCGCCCTAGCAGAACTGATTGCTCTACGTAACCCTTCCATCATTAAAATTAAAAGGAAAGGGGAAATAGGATCACCTTGCCTGAGACCTCTTGTAGGCTTGAAGGTTTTGGAGGGGGAGCCATTGAAGAGAATTGAACAGCTAGCAGTGGTAACTAGAGCCATGACCCACTTAATCCAATTATAGTCGAAGCCATATGCTCTTAAAACTGCTCTTATGTACATCCAACTAAGATTAATATAGGCTTTCGCTATGTCCAGATGAATTATCATCCCTGCCTAGTTATTGGTTATGAGTGAATGAACCACTTCATGTGCTTAAATTATGTTATCAAGAATTTGTCTTCCTTCAACATATCCCATTTTCTCCTCTGACACTAGGGTTGGGAGGAGTGGTTTGAGTCTATTGGCAATTAATTTGGATATTATTTTGTACACCACATTGCATAACGCTATAGGTATAAATTCCGGAGAGGTGGCCTTTTCATGTTTGGGGATTAAGGTTATGAAATATTCATTGAGTGCCCTCAAGACTTTTTTAGATCTATGTGAGTCTTCCACTACCTTCAGAAAATCATGCTTTACAATCCTCCAACATGTCTTGGAAAAGTCCACATTGAAGCCATCCGAGCCTGGAGCTTTCCCATTGTGCATCTCTGTGATGACTTCTCAAGCTCTTCCTCTGTCACTGGTCTATTGAGATTGTAATTATCTCCTTTGGAGAGCAGTTTAGGAATGTATTGTGTAAATTTTTCCGTAAAATGTGATCTATTTGTTGTAGTTTCCTCTACAATTATCTGAAAATGCTGGACTAGAACCTCTTCCATCTCTTCATGAGTGTTTCTTTCTACACCATGATGATTTGTAAGTTTCACAATTCTATTGTTGTTTCTGTGAGCTATGGTGGATCTATGAAAGAATTTGGTGTTTCTCTCCCCTTCCTTAATCCATTGGACTCTGGATTTCTGTCTCTACAATATTTCCTCTTGTAGACCTTTGTTTTCCCATTCATGCTGAATTGACTTTGTCATCTCTTTCCTTTCCTCATTATAGCCTTCTGTGATAAGAATTTGGTTTATTTCCTTCAGTTTCCTTTCCACTTCTCCTTTAGCTTTGAAGATATTCCCAAATTCATTTTTATTCCACTCTTTGAGTCTTCCTTTAATATGTTTGAACCTACAATGTAGAAGGAACATCTTTGTACCTTGCAAGTGTAGCTCTTCCTTCCACCATTTTTCAATGTTTGTGAGGAAATTTGTGTGTGTGAGCTAAACATTGTCAAACCTGAATGGGATATTCCTTGGTTTACCAATTAGAGAAGCTTCCAATTGGATGGGCCAGTGGTCTAAACCATCAAAAGGAAGGATGAATGTTGTTAAGCCACTCCCCATGAGTAGAAGTTCCTTTGAGATAATAAATCTGTCTAATTTTGAGGCTACTTGGGTAGAGCCCCCTCTTTTGTTATTCCAAGTGAAAATACCATTGCTAGTGTCCATATCTACCAGTTTCATATTGGTGAGAAAGTTCTGGAAGGCAACTGAATCCCTACCAAGTGTTCTAGTTCCCCCTTTCTTCTCCATGAGTGATTTTATCATGTTAAAATATCCCCCTAGAATCCAAGGTAAAGCTTGATATCTCTTTTTCATATCCTCCAGTGTAGTGAGGAGTCGAAGTTTGTCCTCCATTGGTTGAGGACCATAGACATTGGTGATCATGTAACACTGCCTGTCACCTACAGGTTGGATTATCAAATAAAGGTTGTGTCTGGATGCCTCCTCGTCAAGCATACCAAATTTCTAAGGACCCCATAGAGTGAGAATGCCACCAGCAGATTTATTTTCCTTTACTTCAAGATATTCATATCTATTTAGCCATTTGTTATGTTTTTCTCTGACCTTCTCCACTGAGCATTTTGTTTCCTATATAAACACTATGTCAGGTTTTTCCTCTTTGATCCTATTTCTTAGATTGCTCTGTTTTCTTCTGCTCCTAAGTCCTCTAATGTTCCAGGTTGTGATCTTCAATGAGGTAGGGTTTTGAAGGAGTAACTGGAAAGTTCTTTCATCCTTCCTGAGTCAACCATGAGTTTGCCACACTCTAGTAGCAATTCTTTCTGTCTCTTTCTTCCTCT
The DNA here is from genome assembly GCA_000404065.3 of Pinus taeda. NCBI lineage: Eukaryota > Viridiplantae > Streptophyta > Pinopsida > Pinales > Pinaceae > Pinus > Pinus taeda. The sequence continues at coordinate 98,945 of APFE030714519.1, forward strand.
CTTCATGCCTGGGTTTTTTTGTCAATTTTCCTGTTATTAATCCTATTGAGGAAGCCCCTTTGTTTTCCTAGTTGTCTTGTCCTCTTTTGACTCCTACAGCTTTTTAGTGTGACTTATTAAGGAATATTTCTTGTACCTTGTCAACTTCCTACTGTGGTATGGAGTTTATTCCTAGTTTTTTGCCTCATTCTAGAAACTTTTCTAGCTCTAGGTTCTCCCTTTCCAGGATCTCCTATATGTCTTGGTCCTCTGTACCACTTTCACTTTGAGTAATTTCTTAGCCTTTTTCCATTTCCATGGTACTCAATGGGTGTGCTATGTGTTCATTCTATTCCTAAGTGAACTCAATGCTGGTCTCTTTTCCTTTCCCCCTTTTTCCTTGATTCTCCGTTTTCCTTTGATTGCCCTCATCTTCTTCTCTTTCTTCTAAGATATCAAATCTATTGTGACTTGTTGTTTTGTTATCATTAGGATACTTTTGTATCTTCCTTCCCCCTCCTTTCCCTTTTCCTCCCAATTTAGTAAAACCTATATGGTCTTTTTCTTTATTGGTGTTTAGGTATTCCTCTCTTTGATTAAGAGGACAAACTCTGAATAGGTGTCCATGCTCATGACATTTGTGACATCTGAACGAGATATGCTCATAGTCAACTGTCTGAACCCATTCCTCATCATAGACTTCTAGAATGACCTCATCTGGAAGAGCTCTTGATAGGTCCATCTCCACACATATATGAGCATAGGAGGTATACTTACCTCGTAGTGTTGCATCTGAAATCTTTAAAAAATGACCTAATTTATTGCCTATAGCTTTTAAAGACTCTAGCATCCAATAATCTAAAGGTAAGGAGTAGAGTCTGATCCATATTGGTACTGATGTGAATGTTTCTCGCTCTAACACAAAGTTCATCATCCATGGCCGCATATATAGACCAGTTGCCGCATAAAAGTATGGCCCTCCAAAGATCCTATCTCTGTCCTCCATATTCGTAAACACCACTATAAAAAAACCTTTGGATCCAAGATGTATATTTAACTCCCCTTTTGGTTTCCAGTTGTATTTTATCCAAGTGTATAGTGTTTTCTCTGTCAGTCATATTCCCATAAACTTTCATATTATAGCATAGTTTGCCATATGATTCTTGTGCTCTTGCAGAGCTGGATCATTCAATATTACCCGTGGTTTAGTATTGGTCTTTGGTTTACAGGGCCCCATCTTGGTTCTATTCTTTGTTCCCTGAATTCTGTCTTCTGCTATCTTCTCTTGTTGGTCTTCCTCATGGGTCCCTTGCTCTGCATGGGTATTGTTGCCTTCCACCATCTGGGTTTCAGTGTTTTTTTCTTCTCCTTCGAGGAGTGTGGAGGCTTGTTCTTTCTCCCTGCACTTCCTCTATTTGAAACTACATTACTGTAGGAGGGAGTGGAGCTCCCTCCTCCCTATGCTTCCATGGTTTCCTATTTACCTCTGTCACTTCCTTTGTTGAACCCTAGAACCAGGTCTCCCCCCAGGTGCAACATCATGTGTTCTACAAAAATTATATAGTTAATATTAATAAAGCTCTATAATATAATATATTATATAAATTAAAAATTATTTGTATAATAACTAAATTATATATTTAATATAATTATGCGATAAGGTGTTTCCTTTTGACAAGAACTCTTCCTGTTTTCACTCTGCAACACTCTACACCATAGATTCCCTATCTTATGTTAGATGATTGAATTCCTTTTCACTATTGTTGTGAGCAACAACTGTCACCTAGCACCCCTACAAAGGTGTAAGATTGAGCAACAGATTGAGCGTCGACATAGGTGTAGGATTGAGTGTTGACACAGGTGTAAAGGTCATCCACATTGGTGTAAGAGTGAGCACCAACAAGTGTGAGAGAGAGAAATTTTCCTTATTTTAAGAGGCATTTGCTAAATATTTGGAAATTTCAATCGCTAATTCGCCTACCATTTTCATTTGGAATTTCATGGGCACCAAGAATATCGATTGTAGCCATGGCTTTATCCAAGCTACCTCCAACTTCAAGCCATTGCAACTGAGTTTGAACCCAACTTTATCAATATGAACGAAATTGGCTATACAACCAGAGAAGCTTGGTTGTTATGATTTCTATCGAGTGCTATCTTGATCATCTGCAGTATAATACAGGTTTGGTTGTCCATCCTAGAAAAACAAAATCTAAATTCCATGCTGTAAAATTCCAATGAATTTTTGAATTTCCTTGTGCAATTTTCATGGAGATGTAATGTAGATAGTGATATTCAACTTCTTTTAGCTAGCAGCTCTTCGAACAAGAGAAGTTGTTGGGTTTAACAATTCGCCCCCTTCTTTTCATCTTCTTGTCCCTGAGCGTTGGGAGGAGTTTCTTCTAAATAGTCCAAAGTAAAAGACCGAAATACTTATTTTATGATTGGGCAAACGTACATTATGTGAATACAACAAAAACACTACTCCAACAAAATTATAGTCAACACCAAATTACAAAACCTTCTCTGAATAATTGCATTGAAAATAAAGAGAGTTAACCATAGAACCCAAGGGGCCAATATCTATTTTCCTCCCAACAGTTCTGGAGCTCAAACCAAAATCTTAATGACCCCAATATATGATGTACCTCTCAAGTACAAAGGTTCCTAAAAAATATTTATATCATAAGAATTCTCTCATATAATAAGAATATCCCCTTATACAATATCTATTTTTATAAAAAAATTGTTATTAATATTTAAAATGTTACTTATCAAATCTATATTAAGAAAGAATAACAAATCTAAGCTACTATGGAATAAAAAATTCTCCGTAGATAAATTCGATATTAAACATTTTTATTATTATTAATATATCCTAAATATTATATATCAACTTGATACTAAGAATGGAATAAATTACATGTATTTCTTACAATAAAAAATGAATATAACAAAAAAAAAAAGAAAGAAAGAAACAAATTGTTTTCTTTTTTTAATATAAACTTACATAAAACTATATTATTTAATATGGTCATTAAAATATTTTATTTATGGCTGAGGCCAATACATTTTTATTATAAATTGTCATGTGCCATAAATTATAGATATATATATTTCTTTATTCTCAATTATTTTATAAGTGCTTTTTCTTTATGCAAAGTCTATGCCAAATTAAAATATATTATTTTTACATGTCATATGTCATCTCATATAAAGTTGTGACCATATATAGATATATTTTTAATCAATTATTTTATCTTTATACAAAGTGAAAATTTGAAGTATTTTATTTATGGTACCAAATTTGGGGTTAGATGGGAGTAAATATACATATGATGAAACCCTATTGTTAACTAAAGCATTCAATGCACTAAACTTTAATAGAAGTGTCATCTATTATATGTACTAGATTTATGTAAAACATTTTTTATACATTTTAAATAATAAAACCTATTTTATAGATTTATGTTAAATATTTTTTTATATATTTACATAATAAAATCTATTTTATAGATTTATGTTAAATATATGCTATAGATATATTTTATGTAATCCAAAAATTAGAACAAAAAAAAGCCATAGAAAAGCATTTAGATTTAAATACAAATTGTGATATCCCTAGCAAATGTAATTATTTAATTATTGCACAACTTAACAAACTCATTATTATTATTTTGTAGAAAAAATATTTGCCTAATTAAGTTATGCAGGAATGAAATAACAGTGATATGTAAATATTGTCTTTTTACATGTTAAGTAGTTAGGATTGACAATTACATGTCCCTAACTAATTTCTTCAAGATTTATTCAAGAAAGATCAAGAGGATAGGAGTATTTGAGATCAAGAAAGAGAAAGAGGAAAAGGGATTGAAAAGAGGAAGCTTCACTGAAGTGTTAGGCAGATTTCCAAAGCTAAGTCTGGTTTGGACCAGATAGCCATTTTATGAGAGATATAATCTCCAAGATAGTTCCTATGTGCTAGGAACAACTTGGGGGGAGGCAACTCGCTAAGGCAGTCTCACGGTTGGGAGGAAAAGAGCAACAGAGGCAAAGGTCTGGTAGCAGACCCTTGCTTGGAATCCAATGTTATACATATAAGTAGAATCATGGATTGAATAAGTATATTGATTGCTTAGAAAAGGAACGGATAGAACTATTAGCAAAGTAATTAAATTTTTGTTTGATGTAAGTAGAATTTGTAACTGGCATCATTAGAAGATATCATAATCATAGAAGTAATAAATAGATGATGGTTTAACTACTAAGGTAGATTTACATTAAACCTCATAACCTCCTCTTTAGAAAAGGGTAGGATCCTTCAGATCTGTTACTACAATGATAACATAATCAGAAGGAAATAGGGTTTTCTTCCAAGTACTAAACCCAGATCATTGAGGAAGCTTTAAACAGAGAACATAATCGGTTCCAAGTTAATCCAAGATAACGAGATAATCCTTTAATCATTAAGTAGGGTTTCAATTTCCAATGCTAAAACCAAATTATCAAGAAAAGTATAAGTTATAATTAAAACAGGGAATGTAATACTTGTCTATCCCAGAGACAAAGAGATAGCAATGTAGTAGAAAAAGAAACAAGATTCTGAAGGAAACAAATGTCGAACCGAGAATACAAAGATGTTGTTGAATAACCCTTAATGGATTTTCGATAACAATACAAGATTTAGACATAGTTCCATCCAAGAAGAGTTAAATGATAGATACCTTAAATACCAGAAATAGTCGAATTCATCTTCGAGAAATAAACTGACAAAAAAATTGTTGCTACTCCAATAAATGAAGAAAATAAAAAAATTTCGAATACAGCTGATAAGCTAATATCTGTTCTATGAAGATTACATACTCGTCTATTAACCATGAGGGAAATTAAGGTGCAAAAAATTTAACCAAAAGCTACACAGTAAATAAAACCCTATTCCAGCTTCAATTGTCTAAAACCATAAACATAATGCATATATAAAATTTCAGATCGGAACATGCCTCTTTCGTCTAGACATAGTCAAATAAACAAGCAAGTAAGGACTTGCATAAGAATAAGTTATCACATACCCCGTAGCTAGCTTAGGACCAGTCAAATGTGAGGATTAGAGCAAGAAAAAATTATATAAAATACAGATGCTTGTATAACCTGGAATAAATACAATTACAATGCCTCAAAAAAGAGATCGGCCATATTGAGCTAGGACTGTCGAGAAAAACCTACAAGAACTAATAGATAAGAAAACACCTTAGCTAAAGGCTATACCCAGTGGGTAGAATTGGTAGCTTCCTTCCAAGTGCGTGAGCTATTCTGGAACTTGAACCCCAATGTCCTCCCTCTTCACATACCATGGCCTCTACCTTGCAAAAAAGTTAGAGAAGTAAGGATTAAAACCAACATTCAAGAGGTGAAGAGAAAACTATAACTCATTAATGACATATCAGCAAGAAATGCAAATTTGTAACAAAAACAAAGAAAACTTACAGACTTGAGATATGGAGAAACCCTTACCTAAGATATCGGGTTTAGGGTTGCCTTCATGTAGTGATACTCCATGTAGAGAACCCATGGCCTGCAGGGGGAAGACCCCACGATTAAAAACTCTGCAAACCTTAGAGGTAAAGCAGAGAGCAATAGCACACAATTGCTATCACGGAGAAAAACTAAATCGGAATCACCATGCAGGAGAAAAAATTAATTGTACTAGAGAACACCAAGGCGATAGACTACATCAGGTGCATCGGGAAGAGTGTATGATCTCAAACGGGTTTCGAAACCAGGAGGGCCAGCTAGAGTACAATGGAAGAGTCGAGATACATACCACAACCAAACCTAGGCAGACACATCACCCAAAAAATTAAATTGTAGAATATTCAGTCACCAGAATAGTAATTCCACGGGGTTTGACTCTTAAACAGAAGATTACCATGCCAGAAAATTGGTATCAATTCCTTAATCCGTCTACTTAGTTAACCAACAAATATAAATGGACGAGACAAGAATTAAAGTTATGGCACTAAACATTGTTGATTTGGTCATTAGTGTTAAAACATAATCATGTGTTATTTAAGTTTAAATAATAAATAATAAAAAATTATTATATATTGTTTACATGGTTTTGTTACATGTGGTATCAGAGTGCCCATGTTGAAAAACTGAGACCTATGGAATATAAGTAAATAAAAATATTTATGATGTGCACAAATAAAGAAAGGAAAGCAGATAACATGAGGAGAAGTGGAATTACATCACACAGAACCATAATGGTAACAGGGCCAGTGTCCTTTGAGGAAACCAACCCTGAAGTATGGGTACAGTTGGGGGAAGAGCCGTGTAATACCAATACTATGATCATGGAAACTGTACAAGAACTAAAGGATGAGATGGCCCATTAAGGGAAGATAATGAGAGGCTAATGCAAGAGCAAAAGAATATTATGAAGAGTCTGTCTGATAGGCGGAATCATTGATCACCAATCCCCAGTCCTGAGCATAGAAATATGACTGGCAAACAAGAATTTTGAACGGAGAACGTGGAAATAGAGGGTGGTGAATAGAATCATGAGGAACAATCCGATAATGTATTAGGACTCAAGACACAGAAAAGACAAAAAATAGAACTTCAAGGGGAATTTCAAAAAATAAGACCTCTCCTCTTTGATGATGAACAAGAGGAGGCATTTGAAGCCTGACTCATCAACATGAACAACTATTTTCAGTTGTATGAATACGATCATAATTTAAAGGCTTGTTTGGCCATTTTTCAACTGCAAGAAAGCCACCATGTGTTGGGAAGATGTAAGAATGATACATGGAGTAAATGAGAAAAGCATAACCTGGGAAAAATTTCAAAGGTATTTTAAAGAAAAATGTCTAAACGAGAGATTTTATAATGAAAAAGCAAAGGATTTTCATGATCTTTGATTGGTCAATTGACTATGGATGGGTTCATGGCAAAATTTAGATCTTTTCTTCGGTATGTTCCTTACATATGAGAAGAAAAGGTGAAAGTGCAATAGTTTATCAGCAATTTGTCATTGTTCATGAAAGAGAGCCTCGAGTTTGATAACCCAGAAACCATGGACAAAGTTATATGGAAAGCTAAAATATGTTAACAGTAAAAGAAGCAAAAGGGGAGATGTGGGAAAGATATGGGGTGACAAAAAGGGAATAAATTTTCCCTCCAACCTCAAGGGAAATATCGCCATAGTCAACAAAGGACCCTATAAGGGTCAAACAAGTAGGATTATGAATAGGAATTAGCCCAAATTTAAGCTTCTAGGAGAGACTAAAACAAATGAACAATCAGGTAGAACTGAAGTGGAATTAATAGATAAATCTCCTATACATTGTTGGGGATGTGGAGGGCCACATTATGTCAAGCATTGTCCACACTGCAAGGGAACTGATTAGATTTCACAGATTCAAGAAGCATCTACTATGCGAGAAGTGGCAAGAAGTGTACCTAATATTAATCTTGTTCTTGAGGACCATCAAGAGAAATACCAACCAACCATTATAGAATTTGAAGGTAAAGTATTTGACCTAACTATATCTATTTTAATTGATCCAGGAGATACTCTGAGTTATATTAGCACCAAGATAGTAGAACAATGTTGTTTGCAAGCTGTCAAAATAAAAAATCCTTGGTTAGTACAACCAGCCACAAGAGAGAAAAGGAGGGTGTTGGCCAAGGTAAGCAACTTCCCCCTTAAGTTAGTAGGTTAGTCTATTATGGCAGACCTAAACGTGTTACCTCTCAGATCCTACGATGTCCTTATAGGTATGGATTGGTTGCAAAAACATTGGTCCCTCATTAACTGTAAAACCAAAACTATTAACTGCATGGCTGAGGGAGGAGACAAGCAAGAAATTCAAGGCATACTAAGACCTCTAAAACTAAGACCAGTTACAGCCTCCCAATTTGCAAAGTGTATTAGAAAAGGTTGCCAAATTTATGCAATACAAGTAGGATATACCAATGCAAAGGATAAATCTGTCTCTTTAGAAAACATATCCGTCGTGTAGATCTTTCTAAATGTATTTCCTAGAGAAATTCTGGGACTCCCTCCAAAAAGAGACATGGATTTCACCATTGAGTTGATTCTGAGAGCTGCCCCAATCTCTCGAACCCCTTACTAAATGAGCATGCTAGAGTTAACAGAATTAAAAATGCAGCTACAAGAGCTGTTTGATAAAAAATATATCCGTCCAAGTGTATCACCTTGGGGAGCTCTAATGCTCTTTGTTAAAAAGAAGGATAGAACCTTGCGGATGTGTATGGATTACCGTCAGTTCAACAAACTAACTATAAAAAATAAATAACCCCCTACCTTGTATAGATGAGTTATTCTATGAGGTAAAGGGAGCAACTGTGTTCTCAAAGATAGACCTTCATTCAGGTTACCATCAACTTAGGATAAAGGAAGAGGATATAGAAAATACTACTTTTAGAACTTTTTATGGACATTAGGAGTTTGTTGTACTTCCCTTTGGGTTGACCAATGCTCCCACAACCTTCATGTGCCTCATGAGAAATATATTTCAACGGTATTTGGATAAAATTGAGTTAATTTTTATCATTGATATACTAATTTATTCTCGAAACATAGAAGAACATAAGGAGCATCTCCGAATCATTCTGCAAGTTTTAAGACAACATCAATTTTACGCTAAGTACAATAAACATGACTTCGTGAAAGAAAAAATCTTTTACTTAGGACATGCCATTACCAAGGCTGGGATTTTTGTGGACCCAGAGAAGATAAAAACCATCATGGAATGGCCGTACCAAAGGACGTGGATGATATAAGATCATTCATGGCTCTAGCTGGATATTATCGATGCTTTGTTGAATGTTTTTCTAGGGTGGCATACCCCATCACTTCCTTCCAAAAGAAAGGGAAAACCTTTGGGTGGACCATGGGCTATCAAAGAAGCTTTGATCAGCTCAAACATATACTTACCACCACACCCATTTTGAGCATTGTTGATCCAAACAAAGATTATGTGGTTTGTACATATGCCAACAAGGAAGGTGTAGGTGGTGTATTAATGCAAGAAGGCATGGCAGTTGCCTATGGGTCTAGGAAGCTTAAGGAGCATGAGAAGAAATATTTAGCTTATGATCTAGAGTTGACAACAGCCATTCATGCCTTAAATATGTGACAACATTACTTATTGGGTAAGAAATTTCTGTTAATGATTGATCATCATAGTTTAACTAATTATTTCAAGCAACCCACCTTGAATGCTAGACAAGATCGTTGGGTCGACTTCCTAAGTGAATTTGATTTTGAAATCAAGCACTTGAAAGGAAAGGAGAACCAGGTCACGGATGCCTTAAGTCTAAAGGTAAACTATTTATATGAGGTCACTTTCAATGAGTAACAAACTACTTATTATGATCAAATTAGAGAGGCAGAAAAGAAATATTCAGAATATAAATATTTATGGCAGCAACCTCAAATTTTGAATATCCATGAGCCACAATTGGGATATGATGTAAATTCAGAAAATTTACTAATTTATAGAAAGAGAATATATGTGCCTAATAAAAAAAATCTTAAAAACTTAATCTTAGATGAATATCATAAGATTCTTTATGCAGGCCATCCCAGGTACTAGAAGTTAATTACCACACTTAGAAAGGAATTTTTCTGACCCGGTATGAAGAAGGGGGTGGTAGAGTATTTAGCCCACTGTCTGGAATGCCAATAAGTGAAAGCGGAGCACCATCACTCGACATGATTACTCCACCCATTTCCTATTCCAAAATGGAAATGGGAAACCATTTCCATCGATTTTATTACCAGACTGCCCAAGACAAAAAAGCAGAATGACTCAATAATGGTAGTAGTTAACAAATTAAGTAAATATACTCATTTCATACCAGTACAGTCAACCTACAAGGTTGTGAAAATTGCTAACATATGTATGCAAAACATTTTTAGATTGCATGGAATACCCAAAATGATAATTTCCGACTAGGATATGAAATTCACCTCAGCTTTCTGGAGAGATTTATTTGTAGGGTTAGGCACACAGTTGCAGTTCAGTACTGCTTACCACTGTCAAACGGATGGAAAAACTGAGCGAGTAAATCGAATGGTAGAAGATATGTTGCGGAGTTACGTAATGCAACAGCCATCCAAATCGGACGACTAGTTGCATTTGCTGCAATTTGCTTACGATAACGCCTACCATACATCCTTACAGATGAGTCCATTTGAAGTATTATACGGATGTAAATTTAGGACACCCTTGAGTTGGGGTGGCTCAAAAGAAGAATTGATTCTAGGACCAAACATGTTTAAGGGAAAGGAGGATATGGTTAAAAAGGTACATTACAATCTAAAAGCCACTCAGGACCGACAAGAGAATTTTTTTGATCGAAAGAGAAGTTTTCGAGAATTTCAAGTGGGTGTTCACATTTATGTATGGGTACGATCTAAGAAGAGTTCATTTCAATGAACCAAATGTGCTAAATTAGCACCCCGATTGTATGGTCCCTTTCAAATTTTGGCTTGAATTAGGCCAGTGGCTTACCAACTTGCCCTACCCAGCCATATTCATGTGCATAATGTTTTTCACATTTTTGTACTTAAGAGATACAAGTATGGTCCTGAACATATAATCAATTGGCAGGACATCCAAGTAATTTAGAAGGATTACTTAAGAATAAGACTTCTTATAACATGCTGACTAATAATAAAGGGGACTCACTAATTTTTTCTTCTTGTGTATAGGTAGAACCGAAAGGCGAGTTCATGGTCGAACCCCTGGGTATACTCAATCAGAGAGAAGTAATTCTATGGAAACGAGATATCACCCAAGTTAAAGTGCTTTGGCGGCACTATGGGCTAGAGGAGGCTACCAGCGAAGACGAGAAGGTTATGAAAGAGACCTTTCCAAGCTTATTTTCAGAAAAGAAACATCGAGACAATGTTTTATCTTAGGGGGAGAATATATGATATCCCCAACAAATGTAATTATTTAATTACTACAGAACTCAACAAACTGATTATTATTATTATTTTATAAAAACTATTTTCTAAATTAAGTTATGAGGGAATGAAATAAGAATTATATGTAAATATTGTCTTTTTACATGTTAAGTAGTTAAGATTGATAGTTACATGTCCCTAACTAATTTCTTGAAGATTTATTCAAGAAATATCAAGAGGATAGGGGTATTTGAGATCAATAAAGAGAAAGAGGAAAAAGGATTGAAAACAGGAAGCTGCATTGAAGTGTCAGGCAGATTTTGAGAGCTAAGTATGGTTTGGACGATATAGCTATTTTATGAGAGATATAGTCTCCAGGATAGTTCCTGTGTGATAGGAATAGCTCAGGGGGAGACAAATCGCTAAGGCAGTCTCACCATTGGGAGGAAAAGAGCAATAGAGGCCATGGTCTGGTAGCATACCCTTGCTTGGAATCCAACATTATATAGATAAGTAGAATCATGGATTGAATAAGTATATTGATTGCTCAGAAAAGGAAAGCATAGAACTATTAGCAAAATAATTAACTTTCTATTGGATGTAAGTAGAATGTGTAACTCACATCATTAGAAGATATCATAATCAAAGAAGTAATCAATAGATGATGGTTTAACTACAAAGGTATAATTACACTAAATCTCATAACCCCCTCTTTAGGAAAGGGTAGGCTCCTTCAGATCTGTTACTACAATGACATCATAATAAGAGAGAAACAAGGGTTTGTTCCAAGTATTCAACCAAGATTGTCGAGGAAACTTTAAAAAAATAAAATAATTGGTTCCAAAGTTAAACCCATATAACAAGAGAATCCTTTAACCATTAAGTAGGGTTTCGATTTATAATGTTAAAACGAAATTATCAAGAAAAGTAAAAGTTATAATTAAAACAGGGAATGTAATACTTGTCAATCCCAGAGACAAAGAGATAGCACCATTATAGAAAAATAAACAAGCTTCTAAAGGAAACAAACGCCATTCCCAGAATAAAAAGAAGTTGTTGAATAACCCTTTACGGGTTTTCGATAAAAATATAATGTTTAGACACAGTTCCATCCAAGGAGAGTTAAATGACAGATATCTTAAATACCAGGAATAGTTGAATTCAACTTCTAGAAATAAACTGACAGTAGAACTGTTGCTACTTCTTGAATAAATAAAGAAAAGAAACACATGTCAAATATGGATGATAAGCTAATATCTGCTCTATGAATATTACATACTCATCTATTAACCATGAGGACATTCAAGGTGCAGAAACCTTAACCAAATGATAAACAATAAATAATGCCCTATTCTAGCTTGAATTTTCTAAACAATAAACATAATTCATATATAAAATTTACGACGAAAACGCGTCTCTTCTGTCTAGTGATAGTCAAGTAAACAATAAATTAAGGACTCACACCAAAATAAGTTATCGCCTACCCCGTAGCCATCTTAGGACAAGCCAGCCATGGGGGTTAGAGAAAAAACAAATTATATAAAATACAGATGCTTGTATAACTCGGAATAAATACAATTACAATGCCTCAAAATAGAGATTAGCCATATTGAGCTAGGGTTGTCAAGAAAACCTTACAAGAACTACCAAATAAGAAAACGCCTTAGCTAAAGACTATATCGATGGATAAAATTAGTGGTTTCCTTCCAAGTGGGTGAGCTATTCTGGAAATTGAACCCCAGTCTCTGCCCTCTTCACATAGCATGGCCTCTACCTTGCAAAAATAACAGAGAAGTAAGGATTAAAACTAGCATTCAAGAGATGAAGAGAAAATTGTAACTCATTAATGACAGATTAACAAGAAATGCAAATTTGTAACAAAAAAAAAACTTACGGACTTGAGATAGGGAGAATGTTGGGTCCCTATAATACTAGTGATTAACCCATTACTATTGTAGTTGTACCCCTTATTAATATTGTTGAGCCCCTATTGCCCCCATATTGTTATTACTGTGCCCCATAGAATCTCTCTTGTTATTTTTGTGGCTTTATATTATTATTGTTAGGTCGGCTGGGTTATATTGTGACTCCTTAGACTCCTATATATAGAAAGGAGGTTTTGTCATTTGTATCATCCAGGAATTGTTCATTTATGTAATGTAAAGGAGGTTGCCCCCCCAAAAAGGCTGAATTCTAAGGCGTTGATCTATCTTTTCTATCTTTTCTTGAGCTGGTTCATAACATTTGGTATCAGAGCTTTGGATTCTAGGGTTTCGCTGCTCCAAACAAGTTATCGTGGCATTTTCACTATAACTTTTTTTTTGCGACATTTCAAAAGTTGAAAAAAAACCATTTGAGAAGACATTGCGCTAAATCTCAGGTCCGAATTTTAGAGCTTTTTGCGCTATATTTGTGGAGATATGATATGAGGAAGTTGTGCTTTTTACAGACTCCTGAATTACATTCCAAACAGGTGACCTGGGGAAAATCGTCATAACTTTGTCTCTGAGCATTGGATTGAAATTTCGTAAGAAGTTGCAGAAAGAGAACATACTGTAGTTTCTTCTATATATTTGTTAGAGCTAAAGGTTGAAACAGTGACTCGTGGCACATTGTACAAGTTCTCTCTACTAAACTAGTCTATAATCAGGTCACTATAGGAGATTTGACATAACTCTTCATTGGAGAATCCAATTGGGGTAAGACTAGTGGCATTGGAAAGAGGACACAGAGGGCTATCGTAGGTCATAATTTTAGAACTGGATGATCTGAAATGATAGAGATACATCAGAGGCAATATCGAGCTCCTACAAAGTGAAAAAAGGTGTGTATATTTTTTTAAATGTTTGCTTAAGATTGGCTTGAAATTTATTTTGAAGGAATTCAAAGGGCATAGTAGAGCATTATTATTGGTAACTAATGCCTCGAGGAAAGAAAATGCAAACACCTAGTAAGGAACCTAAAATCTCTAGCATGACTCATGAAGAAGAGGAAGAA
>APFE030714519.1:119204-139824 GCA_000404065.3 Pinus taeda
TATAGATATTAATGTTAAACATAGAAATCTATGTAAAAATATAATTTGCATCTATACATTGATGTGAATATTTTTTTATCTAAATATTTTTATTAAAGGTTGCACTTAATAAATTTAGCTTTATTTGGGTTCATGGATGTTAGGATTAAAATATTTGGTAACTTTATATCATTTGGTTCATGTAGCATTGTGTTAATTTATAACATTAGGTTTTGAAGTTTGGGTTTTTTAACATTAAAAAAATTGGTTTAATGCTAATATTTATATTCAAAATGAAAAATTGATATTGATATTATAAATATAATTGTAGAAACATTATAAAATCAATAATAAACATAGACCTTATAGGTTTACTAACATTAATAATATTGGATTATAGAGATTAGGTTTAAAAAATTGTGGAATTTTGTTCGCTGTTGTAATAATGTTATGACCACTCATTTGATTTTATACAATGTGTATATGTGAAGTTTTTTTGTATTTGTAGATGGTAAATTATATATGTATGTTAATTTTAATTTTATTCAACATTAAATTGTTTTGTTGATATCAAATGTGTTTTTATTTTTTTTGTTAGGTGATTTCATTGTTTGATCATGGATCCAACTATATGGAGTTGTCTTCCATTTGAAATTATTGAAATTTTCTTCCTTTGGCTCCCTTTATCGGTTGTGATAAAGTTTAGCATTGTTTATAAGAAGTGGAATAATGTTTTCAAAAACCCTTCTTTCTTATTACGTTGCAAGCATGTCTCTATGAATGAATTTGGATTTATGGGTCCTTTCCTCAATAGTGAAGACAATTATTTTGTTATTGAATACCTTAATCAGAATGGGCACATATCTCATTTTCATTTCTGATTCATAGATTCAAGATACACAGTAGAGACTACTATTGAACCAATGGTGGTTTTTATCCTTACCAAAATAATGCTCCCATACACACAACTTTTTTGTAACGAATTAATTTAAAAAGGCCTTTAAAAACATAGGGCCAATACAAATTAGAGACTCGGGATTATTTTCATTATTGGTAAGTGTAAGTACCAGAAAATATGACTTGGTTGCTTTACAACATACGTATAACAGAATGTAGTCGAAATTTTATGTTTGCAGTAGTCTTGATAGGGTATGGAAAAGGGCTGATGTTCCATTTGGTGGCACTTCACCTCCTAAGAATGGAGTGTTTTATAAAAGTAAATTGTTTTGGCTCTATCTAGACAAGGAGTATGAAGATTATCCTCGGTATGGGTATACAATCTACTTGTTTGATGTAATAAAAAATGAATGGGGCTTTTCATTTGTTCCAATCACTGACATACGTTGTATGTTGTTAGAAATATACATGGAAAAGTTTATATGCCTTCTCAATGATGGCTCCATGTCTATATGGTCAATTGAAGAATTAGATCATTTCCAATTTGGTCAACCGTGCGTTGAACGAAGAATTGACTATTTCGAGGATGATTGGGGTTTTAGATGGAAGTTGTTGGAAGAGATTTCTACATATATAAATAGCAAATGTCCTGGTTATTTTCCACTTCGAACAATCCATGGTGTGGTTCTTATGCAAAACTGTAGTGAAGTTCCTTTCCTATTATATGACATGATGACTGACATATGGTTTTAAACAAATATTGATAATTCAACTAATGAACATATGTCTGGGATTTGGCACCCAACGCTCGAGGGTTGCAATGACTTAATTGAGTATGGAAATGTTTTTGCAATTGCTCGTCGTATGGATTCTGTTGATGAGATTCCACCATGGGATATGGATATGGATTCTTAGGATATTAGTATTCTTAGGAGTTCTTATAAATATTTTTATTTTATATATGTCTATGGTTGTGGAAAATATTTCCATTTTTGGCTTTATACATGCCTTGGGTCTTTATGGTAATACTTTAAAATTATGCTTGTATTGATCTTTATGATGTAAAATATTTCATATTGTTTCCCCTAAAGTTTTCTTAATTACATGTAAATGTGTTTGGGTGTTTTCTTTGTTTGTATAATTATAATTGCTATGAGTTTTTTTTTTTTCTACGCAAAGGCTAATCTATTTGTATTAAAAAGGATAAAAAGTATTTACAAGAGGGTGAAACCTCTGAGAGCGCTCTTGAAACTTGCATCTCTCTGTCAAACTTGCAACAAAACAGATAGAACCACTGAGGCTAACTCCTCTTACAATAGAGCAGTATGAAGAGTTCATGTGCAAAAGATTCATACAAAATGGAGTATTCCTTGAGAGATGTGGAATGAGAGATCAATTCAAAACGAGCTTTTGCTGCCAGAGTTCCTTTTCTCAAAATCAAGGCTGCAACCTTGATGCGGAAGTTTTTCAAACAGGTACTGTGCACTGTGTTGGAGCCGTAGCTGCGTCCATAACAAAACTGCATCCATACTGGGATTGACCGACCCAAACCAATTGACAGAACAGTGTCTGTTGCCATATTAAGCGACCCAAACCAACCTTCGACCATGACTATATCTTCGACTATGACTATGATCATTGAAGCGACCACAAAAATTGAAGACGAAGACAGCATACCTTCCAAAATTGTCATAGAACATCGATTACTTGTCTTTCTCCAGCTTGTACTCTTTGAATTCGTCTAGAGGCTCCCAAGTGATTTCCATGCCCTCCAGGACGTTCTCCAACTTCATGCCTGGGGGCAATTTTGGATAGAGAGTGTTTTCATAGTAAAAGTCTGGCAGCTTGGACTTTGTTTGCTGTGGAGAGGCTGAGGTGGTGGCGTCTGCCATGTTTGTGACAATTGTCTGCATCTCTGGCATAATTATGGGCTCATTCAAGTCCAGCATGCTGCCCATCTCTGCCCTGGCCTCAATTTGTTCTTCAGTGGGCGCCGGAGAACTTTCTTCTATCAATTTGCTTGCAGAAGATGGGGAATAGGAGCTGTCCTCCTTTCCCCAATTGGGTGAAGAAACATTCGAATTGCCAGGGGAATGTTTGGTGTCAGTTCCCTTTGCCGAGGAATCCTCCGCCAGAGAACCCTTTGTCTCTTCCTCTTCCTCAAAAATGACTGTGATGAGCGTCGAAATAACTGGCCTGGAAGTTCTGCGGTGGTATCGAAACCTTTCCGTCTACACCGAGTGGTTGATGGATTGCTCAGAGTCCCCTGTTCTAATCGATGAGGGAGAAGCACAGTTGAGGGGTGAAATTCTCTGCGGGCTGCGATTACCTCTTCTGCCAGCCCCACTCCTCTGTCCTTGATGGTGTCCTTGACGCGGTGTGGCTCTGTATCTTGGGGCCATACTGCCAATACACTGTAACAAAGATAAAAGCACTTCAAACCGCCACTGAGGGACGAACCAGGCCTGCTGCCTGCGGTCTCTGTTGCAAGAATGCACCCCTGAACGATTCCTCTTGCCTCTCAAACGCCAAACATTCACTCTCGGCACCAAAGCTTCAATCTGATGGGATAACTAGCATCCATCCTCCATCATCCTGTTAACACCAATGTGTCTGTCCTGAACCCAATACTTCATTAAGGCGCAGTTAATGCCGTTCTCCTTCGGCTGCCTGCTATTAATGTAACCCATTATGAGCGCTGCTACCAGGATCAGGACACCTGCCCTCCGTCCTCCTGCGTGGCGTCTCATTGAATTTACCGTTATCATGACATTCACCCGCAGCCGGGGGCTCCTCATCTCTATTTTGCATATCATTGATAAGGATGTTATTGAAGGAATTAATTTCAGTTTCTGAGGCAGAGCCCTGCAATGATCCTTCGTAAAATTCCTCGCCTTTGACCACTCCTAGATTAGCTAGAAAATCAGTTAATTTGTTTCCTTCCCATCTGATGTGTTTGAATGAGATTGCGTTGTGATTTCAGAGCCAAGCTTGGAGTGTCTCTAATCTGGTAGCTAATCTCCAACTGTTACTCACATTCTGGACTTCCTTGCCTTGTTGGATCTTTATAAGCATATTTATTATAATTTGAGAATCTCCTTCCACTATTAGAGGAGTCAGGCTCTGAATGTATGCTAGATTAAGGCCTCTCCAGAGGCCCTCCAATTCTGTTGCATTATCAGTGTTCCAGCCTATTGAACCATAATAGATTCTGAGTGGTTGTCCTTGAGAATTTCTTATAGCACCTCCATAGCCTCTGTTGCCTGGGTTACCTTTCGATGCTCCATCAAAGTTGAGCAGATATGTATTAAGAGGAGGGGGAGTCCACCTGGATGGAGAAACTTGTTGGATGTTCGAGCTGGCTTGAGGAGCTTGAGGTGCACGAATGTTGATTTGCTAGTTACTCCAAATATGTTGTTCCTGTGTATGGGTGGGAAAGTCGTCGGAGACCCATTGTTTAGAAGACAGAGTTTCTTGTATGTTGGTATGAATGATTTTCCATACTTGTTCCAGCTGGAGTACTTGATCTTTGAATATCCTCCGATTTGGCTCTTTCCATAAATTCCACAGCACGATCCCTAGGACAATTTGCCAAAGAGTGTTGAGAATTTTGCTTTGATAAGGCGCTGGGGGCCAATTTCGCAGCGTGTTGAGTACATCTCCCTGCTCCCTTCCATCTTTGCGACTTCTAAATGAAACTTTTTCCCATATACGCTTGCTCAGAGGACAATTTAACATCAGATGAACAGCGGTTTCCTCCTCCATTTTGCAGTTGAGGCATATTGAGGGGCCGGCGAATTTCCGTTTGCGAAGATTATCCCAGGAGAGTATTCTGTTATGAGCCAGAAGCCAAAGGAAGGTTGAAATTTTTGGCCATATTATTGGATTCCATATTTTCTCCCAAGCTTTATCCTTGTTGAGTCGATTTTTTAAGATGATTTTGTACGCCTCCTTAGCAGTAAATATGCCTTTCTCTTCATATCCCCATCTTAATTTGTCCGCCCCTGCTTCCTTGAGAATTCTTCGTTTCTTTAGTTCCTCTGTGAGCACAAGCCGGATGGCCTCCGTGCTATCTGGGATGATGTGATTGATTGTTTTCCATTCCCTGTGCTCTGAATTCAGGTTAGGTTCCCAGAATTTGTTGACCTTGTCCATGTGATTTATGTCTTGATCTTGAATTCCCTGGATCAATGTTTTTATAGGGGGAAATTGCTGCCAGGAGTCTGTCCAAAATCGTGCCAGGCTGCCTTCCTTTATCTCCCAGAAGCTGTTATCTTGAATTAGTTCTCTGTGCTTTATTGTGGAATTCCAGATTGCTGATCCCTTGCTCAATTCTGTCATTCTAATTATTTCCTCCAGAGGTAAGTTGCTAGCGTATTTGGCGCTCCATAAACGTGCCCAAGGAGAGTTCGAGAATGTTAGCAATCTCCACCAAATCTTAGCTCCCATGATTGAGTTACTGTGTTCTGGATCTTTGAGCCCTATTCCCCCTGCAAATTTAGGAGTGCAAGATTTTTCCCATTTCACTAATGCCCATTTCCTGTTAGGTCCCGAATTACCCCAAAGGAAGTTTCGTTGTAGTTGTCTGATTGCCTTCAACACCCACTTCAGCGCTGCCATTATGGAAAAAAGATAAAGCGGCATGGATTGGAGTACTGCTTTGATGAGCACAATCCTACTTGCCATATTCAGAGCTCTGTGAGTCCAGTGAAATAGTTTTGCTTCCAGTTTTTCAAGCAAGTTGGTCCAGGATGAGTGCTTTAGGGCTGAAGCTATAAGAGGGGCACCTAAGTATTTGGAAGGTAAAGAAGCAACAGAAAAGTCTATGATTCGCGCCATGGCTCTTTGGGTAATGGGAGGGGTGTTAAAAAAGAAGATTTGGGATTTCCTTTTATTTATAAGGGTGCCAGAGGCTTTGGAGAAGGTGTCAAGAATGTAGATTAAGGATCGAGCTTCTTGAACAGAGGAGTGCCCAAATATCATGTTGTCATCAACAAATTGCTGATGGGTGGAAGTAGGAGCTTGATGAGTCGAAATGCCTTTGAGGTTGCCATTTGAAACAGCGGCTTTGATACTACGACCTAATCCTTCTGCCAGTATAACAAATAGAAAGGGGGAAAGAGGGTCGCCCTAGCGGATACCTCTGGATGGGTGAAAGGTGGAGGAAGGAATACCATTTACCAGGATGGAGAAGAAAGTGGAATAGATGAGGCTGCTTATCCATCGAATCCAAGCCGCAGCAAACCCAAAAGCTTTTAAGATATTTTGCATGTATTCCCAACAAATGCTATCAAATGCTTTAGATAAATCAATTTTGAGAAGCATACCTGGCTTTTTCGTTTTCTTGAGGGAGTGAATGATTTCGTGGGTAAGAATGATTCCATCTGTAATTTGTCTCCCCTCAACATAACCTGATTGTTCTGGCGAAATGATTAGCGGTAGCAATGGCTTCAGTCGAAGTGCCAGTACCTTGGAAACTATTTTATAAATGATATTGCACAGGGCAATGGGTCTGAATTTTTCCGAAGAATTGGAGCTTGCAGATTTTGGAATAAGTGCTATGAACGTTGCATTTAATCCCGGATACATCCACCTCATGGATCGGGACTCTTCAACTATTTGCCAGACTTCCCATTTAATCAACTCCCAGAAGTGATGGAAGAAGTTAGAGGTAAATCCGTCAGGACCCGGGGCTTTGCTTGCCTTTAGAGAGTTTGCAGCTATTTCGACCTCTTGTAGA
The DNA here is from genome assembly GCA_000404065.3 of Pinus taeda. NCBI lineage: Eukaryota > Viridiplantae > Streptophyta > Pinopsida > Pinales > Pinaceae > Pinus > Pinus taeda. The sequence continues at coordinate 125,821 of APFE030714519.1, forward strand.
CTGATGGGCTTGAGAAGCAGAGTATTGTGGTCCTCTGTTATCAAGTGAGGTATATTGCATGCGATTTTGTCGATCTCCTCTGATCGGTCTATATTAGGTTCCTGTGACATTGCCTTGAAATATTGTAAGAACTCCTTTTCTATACCCTCCTGAGTTTCAATTGTCTCCCCCTGTGCATTATTTAGTTGGGAGATATGATTGTGCATTCGCCTTTGCACTGTGTTTTTATGGAAGAACTTAGTATTCTTCTCTCCCTCCTTTAGCCAGCGAATGCGAGATTTCTGGCGCCATAAAATTTCCTCTTGAAGATCTCGTTCTAGTAACTTTTGCTTCGCCTTCTGTTCTTTGTGCATTAATTCTTCTGTTCTTCCTTCCATAATGATTTTTTGCTGGATCTGTTTAATCTCTTGGATGAGGATTGCCTTCTCCTTAAGTATATTACCAAAGGTTGTTTTGTTCCATTGTTTTATCTCTCCTTTGAGTATTTTTAGTTTCATTTGGAATCTTGCCATTTTTGTAGGTGCTGTTGGGTTGCACTGCTGCCAAGTTGATTGGATGAATTCATTGAATTTTGGATGTGAAAGCCAGAAAGCTTCGAATCTAAAAGGCCTGTTAACATTTGTACCAGGTCGATTCCAATGTAATGCAATTGGCCAGTGATCTGATCCGGAGAAAGGGACAATGTGGGCTAAGAACTCTCCTCCTGTGTGGATAGCATTGTCAGAAATTAGAAATCTATCCAATCTAGAGGCGATTTGCATTGGCTGAACTCTCTTGTTGGTCCAGGTAAATAAGCCGTTGGAGGTGGAAACATCAATCATCCTGTTTCTGTTGATGAAATCTTTGAGAATAGAACCATCTCTGTTGATCCTGCATCTGCCTCCTTGCTTCTCTTCTAGAGATGCGATCATATTAAAGTCCCCTCCTGCCACCCAGAGAGGATGAGGTCTATCAAAGTTGAGATGCGAGATTGTTTCGAGTATCGCCGCCTTCTGCTGAGATTCTTGGGGGAAATATACATTTGTGATATGTCCATGTGTATTCGTGTCGATGAGATGAAAGATTGCTTGAATGAAATGTTTGTTGGCATGAATATTTTGCAATTCGATTTTATTGGCATCCCATAATATGGCTAATCCTCCTGAAGCTCCTTGCGCTTCCACCGCTGTGATTTGTGCGCCTGGCCAGGCTTTTGCTGCATTTTTTTCCAAAAATGTCAAATTACATTTTGTTTCTTGTAAGAATAAAATGGTAGGTTTTTCTTCCATGATCAGATTTTTTAGAAGTTTTCTTTTCCTGGGGCCATTTAGCCCTCTGATGTTCCAGGATATTAGCTTCATTGAGATAATTTGGGGTGGGAATTGTAGTACTTGGTAAGTTTGGCATACCTGCTTGACTCAACCAAGATCTCACCTATCTTGATGGTCCTTTCGAGAGTAGATTTGCAGCCTCTTTTTTTACTGTCCTTTGAGCAGAATTTTCCATCCCATTGGCTTCCTTTTTGCACTCCTAAGGAATATTTCTTCTGAGCTTTATTTAGCACTTCTACTAGATTGTCGACCTGCGTGTCAGTGATTTTGTCCAATTTTCCTGTTTTGCAGGCCTGTTCAAGGCCTAGGATGTCAAGCTCCCCAATGTCTATGGTTTCCCTGTCCTCTTCCATTATTTCTAGTTCTTGTGTGCTTTCTTTGGCTTCTTTACCTTTTTCCTGACTGAAAGTAATGTTATTGACTTCCATTGCTGGGTTACTCCAGGGATCCGAATTTGCTGCTTTCTGTCTGCTGCCAAGTGGTTTTTTTGCGCTGTTGCTTTAGACACTGGCTTTGTGTTTTTTCCCACCGTATCTTCTCCCTGATCTTCTGATGTAGCTAGGGCGTCAAAGTTATTGCTGGTAGAAGGTTTAGATTTCTCTTCTGGCATCCGCTTGGGAGGATTCATGGGTTTTTGGTTGCCTCATCTTCTGTTTGGCACCTTGGTGAATACGTCCTGGGATTGTTGAGCTTGATTATTTTGGGTGGGGGGCTTGATGTTCAGAGGGAAATCTCGGAAAAGATGTCCTATGACATGACATTTTCTGCAACGGAAGGGCACATGTTCATAGTCAATAACCTGGATCCAATGCTGATCCTCACGGAAGAGCCTCAACGTGTCCGGCAGCGGTTGCTTCAAATCCATATAGACACAAATTCTTGCATATGAAGCATAGGTAGTATGTCGAATTGCCTTAGTTTCTTCTGCTACCTTAACAAAGTCTCCGAGAGCAGAGCCTATAGATTTGAGGGAGTCCTCCCCCCAATATTCCTAGGGCAAAGAATACAATCGTATCCAAACTGGTGCATAGCTGAGATCTTCCTTATCTGGGTTAAAGCGAGCAACCCATTCCCTCAGGAATAGCCCAGCAGAGTTGAAGAAGTATGGCCCTCCTTCGAACACTCTGTTTCTATCTTCCAGGCAGGTAAAGATAGCCGTGAAAAAACCCTTTGGCCCTAGAAGTAGTGTTATTTCTCCCTTTGGATGCCATACTGCATTGATCCAGTTTCTCAGAGCTTTTTCGAGCGGCCAGAGCCCAATAAATTTTCCTATGAGGGCATGGTCTCTCATATATTGGATTCTTGCATTAATACGATGACTAGGTAGTTCTACTTCAGGCCTGTGAGCAGCAATAGGCTTACATGTAGAGGAGCTTACCTTTGGATTTCCATTTTGTTCTTGATCGTCGTTGTTCTGCGGTGGTTTCTCCGCCTCTGATCCGTCCGTCTTCTGGTCCTCATTGGCTCTCACCTCGGGTCCTTGCTGGCTCTTTGCCGTTGGCGGTCCGTCCACTTCCGCCCCAGAGGGGGAAGCCATCCCCGCTGAGCGCCCAGTCCTTAGGCTCAACGTCTGATGCACTTGTCAGAACTGTCTAGCGCAGTCTGCAGCCTGCCGTCGCAGGGATAGTTCAGAAACCCTAGCAGGTTCTGTGTGCCCGTGACCTTCCTCGGTCAGATCGTCCCCGCGCCCTCGTTCTATAATTGCTATGAGTTATGTTATACATGCTATTTGTATTGGTTTTTGTCATTGATTCTCAAACAATGTTATATCTTTATGTACATTTTAATATTTGCATTTACATTTTGATAGTATATAGTTCCAAATTTTTAGATACACTTCCAAGTCATATAATTCTTAGAGTATTGTGTCCAAATAGTATGCGTTTAGGATTGATTCTAATATGATACATGAAAATTTAGACTTTTTTGTTTAAGCCATTTGGGAGAATTCATCTATGTTTTTAGCCATTTCAAAAAATTCATTTTGGTTTCTAGCCATTTTGCAAAAGCCTTATACATTTTGATAAGTTTATATGTTTGGAAAAAATAACATATACACGTTTTATGTTTTCTTACAATTTCCAAAGAAAACTTTTGCCTTTTTCATTCTTTTGTGTTTGTTTATATTAGATATTTTCTACGTTCCATTTTTATGATTCCATAATGAATATTTTATTATTAATTGTAGACATGTCATCTAAAGGCACAAGAAAGTGTACAAGAAAACGAAATTTGTCACCAGCATCACGTGATAGGTCCAATGAAACTCATCGTTTATGGTATCAACAAAATAAGGATACCACAAATGAACATAGGAGAGATACATATCATAGAATAACAAGTGAAGCCACTCTTAAAAATGATTTTATAATTCCTCGTAAGTATCACACTATGGATGATATAATGGAAAGAACATTTATTGTTGATAGTTCATTATTATAATATGCTCCTTGTCAGCATAATTTTGTTGTTCGGTGCTCTCCTGAAAATGCTCATAACATTGAGGAAAAATCTTGCAATTGAGAAGAACATCATATCGATAATGTGGATGCAAATGTCCAGCTTAACCCTTCCATGTGTCCAATTGCATGTTTTGACAAAGGCCAAAGTTTGTAAAACATCCATGGTGAAGGTAATGATGACATTGTGTGTGATGATTTGGATGATAATTTAATTGGCCATTTGTTTGATAATTTGGAGCCAATTGCTCAAAACATCGGATCTTCCAATCTTGCTTCTCAAAGTATTGTGGTCCCATGAAGGGAATCAATCATCTTGGGTAGTATTTCGCGTGGAACATTGGAGGTAACACAATGATATTTTGAGTTTTTCTGCAATAGTGGTTGTTTTATTACATTCCCCTATTTACAAAGTTTTGTTTACTAAATTTATAAGTTACTTTCTTCTCTTGGAATAAGATACAACTCATTTTAAAAGAGGTATAGAAATTAATTTCCAAAGTGTTCTATTTACTAATCTGAGAAATGAAGATGAAGCATGTCATAACCTTCCTGTGCATTCTCCTCGATGATCAAATTGAAAAACTAATGCAAATTTTCAATGTTTTTGATTTGGTTTTGATTTTTTAAATTTCTAGTTGGTTGGACATTGAATTTTATGGCATATTTTATTTTCTTCGAACAGGACACACCTCATTTCAATAGAGGCATACAAACTAACTTCATAGATGTTCCATCTACTGATGTTAGAAGCAAAGAGGAACCATCTCATAGCGTTCATCCACAATGCCAAACAAATGTAAATGTTGAGTCCATTTGATATTTTTGTCATTTTTTCATTTACAGTTGCTTGGACATTGTATTTTATAACCTTTTATAGAGAAAACATGATTTCATCTCATTAGCTTGGAGAATTGGAATCCATAACATCAAATTGTAAAACTAATGTAGATGTTCAATGTATTTGATTTGTTTTCCATTTTTGAATCCTTATTTGTTGGACATTTAGTTTTATAACATAGTTTATTCTTTTGAAACATGAAACAACTCAGCCCAACATTGTTCGGACTTTAGGCAATTAAAATGATTGTTTGGGTGATTATATGATTGGGTAGATATTATGGTTGTGATTACATGTGTGAGGATCAATCCGTCAGATATTTTGGAAACGATTTAGGTGGCACTCAATTACACAATTAAGTTTGTGTACTCGCCTCAAGTCGCGTTTCCCACTCCTTGCTATGCCAAAACTCTTTGTTCGTCGTTCACTTGGTCATTTTCGTTACGCTTGTCGAGGGTTTGTTCTACTATGCTTTGCGAGTTGAGTATGTAGCTTTGCTACAAGTTCTGGGCACGCCTCTTGGTGACTTCTGTACTGGTTCTTTTATGTCTGCATGGTTGTTCTCTAGCCTGGTTCGTTGAGCAGTTGTGGGTATTCCTGTCATCGCCTGGGTAAGTAATTCTCTTGTTATTGTTGTTTTCCTACTATTGGCTCAGCAGGTCATCATGTTCTGAGTTATGTGTTGGTATTTCATGTTCTTGTTGGCAACCTAGTGGTTGGCTTGCATCCAGGTTCGAAATGATGGTGTCCTTCTATCCTTGGCTTCAAATGCAAGTATCCCTCTTTCCTTGATTCAATTTGTGGTTTTCTTTCCTCGGCTTCTAACCTTGTTTTCTCCTTTGTCTCTGTAGTTGGTCGAAACCCGTGGGTGGAAAGTTTGTCCTCGACTCTCACTGCAATTCCTTAGGTAAATTAAATACAACTTCCGTTATTTACTTCTTTTCAGGCTCTGTAATTTCACTTTTGTGACAATGTGATTCTAACACCTGTGTGTCATTTTCTGTGCAGGTGTTGAGGGTTTGTGGTTGGAGGTCTTGGCAATGAATGTTGCGGTCTTGTCCGGTAGGCTCTGTTTCACGAATTGCCTTCAATCCTCATTCTGTTTTCAAATTAGGCCTTCTGGTCATGAGGTTTTGTCACCCTCAATGCTTGTCAATTGACTCTCACTGTGAGTAGTGTCCTGTCGTATTAGTGGTCTGGGCTTCCACTATTTGGTGACTTTTTAATTGTAATTTCGTGTGTATGAAGAAATTTTTTTCAAAACCCTCACCTAGGGTTTGTTGTCCATGTGCTTATGCATTTATGGTTATGTATGAAACGGATTTCGAAACCCTCACCTAGGGTTTGTCGTCCACTGGCTTTACGCTTATCTGGTTTTTATCTTGCAGTACTACCATGTATTGTTATATACTTGTTTTTGTAATTTTGAAAGAGAAGAACTTCAGGGAAGAAAATTGGGTTGGGTTTACCTGAATGTCATTTACATAATTATGTTGTCGTTCCTTTGGTGTACTCCATATTCTCCGCCTGGACTGTAATTATTGTTTTTTGGCTATGCTTGTGATGTTTCATATGAAAATGCGAGAACATTGTAGGTGCTCTGGTAATTTGTTTGACAGACAATTTAAAAGAATAATAGGAAATTTCGTCTAGCCTGTGCATTCTTGGCTCGTACTGGAATTTTTTTGTGTCACTCATTTTCTGTCTTCGTTGTTTTCTTCAAATGAAATGTAAGCCCTTGTTCTAGCATTTGCTCTTCTGTCTCGCTATTAGGACTAGCTCTTTTTCTTAGAAAAAAACAAAAAGAATTAAATACAATGGTCTGTGTACAATAGGTTGTCTGTTCAGATGCTCATTAATTAGAAAGCACAATAAAAATACAGTAGGACATATAGATGGACTAAATTGATTTCACTGTTATTGATATTATTCGAGTGCAAGAAGTGCTAAACCTTTTACATGAATTTCGTTGTTACATTTATATGTTTCTTGTTCACAGTTAATGAAACTGTACAGTTACTTTTCAGTTGTAGACTTTACATTTACATGGCTATTAATCATTCAGTTCGATCCTTATGAAAAGATTTTCCTTTTAGACACATTTGTCTTTTCCTTTTAGAATAACAGAACAATTATTAATCCAAAGTTTATTAGAAACAGACAAATAAATAACCCTAACCAATCAAACTACCTTTGACTAATTTAGAGATTAAGATAAAAAAATAAAAATCCTACCTCCTATTCTGACAAACTAACTTAAAAGACACATAAAATGTTAACTCAACTTTTCAACCTGGCAGAGACCGACACCCAGTCATGGTGCCTGAGATGGATGCTCCTGCATCAGGCTCCCGGGCAAAAGAAAATTATGACTCTGGTCCATGAGATCCTCGACTGAAGAACCTGTCTGCTCAATCTGCGTGGCATCAAGCCACAAACTGTCCTCAATATGATGGTTCTTCCACTTGACCAGGTATTGCAAATACTCCTTCCGCCAAGTTTGTTTGGCCACCTGAGTGTCTAGAATGCGCTCAATCTCAGGAGGCTAAACATAAGGCATCTGTCTCAGCCAAGCTTATCCTCCATCCTGGGTATTCCATGTAGGCCATGTGGTTCTATCTTCTTCCTTTTCGCTTGGGTCAGCCATGTAGGGGAACAAGTCTGCTACATTAAATATAGGTGAAATGCCTATTCCAAGTGGCAACTGTATCTCATAGGCATTTGCCAAAAAATTTTGGAGGACTTTGCAGGGTCCTATCTTCTTATACTTTAACTTATTGTATGCACCCCTAGGGAAGCGTTCCTTGCGCAAATGCATGAAGAATTCATCTCCCATGTCAAACTGTACTTCCCTTCTCCTCAAATCTGCTTGTTGTTTATACTTTAGGTTGTTGTCCTACAATTTAATTTTTACCTGCTCATGCAAATCTCTCATCGTGTTAGCAAAATATTCTCCATCTGCGCTTCGCCTTTCTTGTAGTCTAAGATCCCGAAACTCATGCACTCCGCAAGGATACATGTCGTACAGGATCTGAAATGGACTGAAGCCTATGCTACGATTAGGCAATTCATTATAAGCGAACTTTGCCTGTGAAATCACTCGATCCCACATCTGTGAATTCTCTCCAACCAAGCTTCGTAGCAGGTTTCCCATACTCCTGTTTACCACCTCTGTTTGTCCGTCGATTTGTGGGTGATAAGCAGAGCTGTAACTCAGCTGTGTATCCATTTTCTTCCATAGGGTGCACCAAAAGTTCCTTGTAAACTTCACATCCCTGTCTGAAAGGATAGACTTAGGAAACCCATGTAACCTGACAATCTCTCTGAAAAACAAGTGGGCCACGTGAGTGGCATCATTAGTTTTTCTATAAGGAATGAAATGCACCATCTTTGAGAATTTGTCCACTACTACCATCACCAAATCATAACCTCGTTGTTTTTTAGGTAGACCCAAGACAAAGTCTAAGCTGACTAAGTCCCACGGCCTACCTGGAACAGGTAACGGTGTGTACAGTCCCGTGTTTTGACTGTGACCCTTCACCAACTAGCACACTTTACATCTGGTCACAAATCGTTGTACATCCCTCTGCATCTTTGGCCAAAAGTAGAAATGACTGAGCTGCTCAAGTGTCTTTTCCACACCAAAATGTTCGGCCAAACCTCCACTATGTTTCTCCTGAATAATATTCTCTCTCATCGAGCAGTCAGGTATGCATAGCTGTCGTCCCTTAAACAACAGTTTCTCTTGTAAGTTGTAGTCCAACCATGGACTTTTATCTCTCACCAAGGGATTCTGACATGCCTCATAGGCCTCTTTAAAATCTGTATCAGTCTAGTATAAATCTTTTAAGTGTTCAAAACCCAACACTTGCACAATACTCTCTTGCAGAAGTAAAGCTCTCCTACTTAGTGCATCCGCCACCTTGTTGGCCTGCCCACTGATATGTTTCAACACAAAGTTGAAACTCTACAAATACTCCACCCATTTGGCATGTTTGTGGTTCAACTTGTGCTGTTGCATAACATACTGTAGTGCAGAATTATTTAAAAACAACACAAATTCATTTCCCAACAGATAATGCCTCCAGTGTTTTAATGCCTGTATAACAACATAGAACTCCTTGTCATAAGATGAATATTTCTATCTACTTTCATTTAGCTTCTCGCTGAAGAACACCACAAGCTTATCCTCCTGGTTGAGTATAGCTCCAATAGTCATACCGCTAGCATCACAGAGAACCTGAAAAAGCTTCTTGAAGTCTGGAAATATTAGGATTGGCCTCTCAGTGATCTATCTCTCCACTGCATCCAACCATCAAAAAGGCCGATTGGCCTTTTTAGTGGTGTCCAACAGAGGTGCACAAATTTCGCTAAATTTCCTTATGAATTTCCGGTAAAAACTCGCTAGTCCATGAAAGCTACGTACCTCAAATCAATTTTTTGGACATGGCCAATTAAATATTGCCGCAACCTTCTCCGGATATGTCTTTAGTTCATTTTCTACTATTACAAAGCCCAAATAAATCAATTCCTTCTGCATAAAAGTAAATTTCTTCAAATTTATTAGCAGTTTATTCTGTTGTAATTTTTCCAGCACTTTCCGAACATGTTGAAGGTGCTCCTCCCTTGTCCTGCTGAAAATTAGTATGTCGTCTACGTACACTATCATAAATTTTCTGATGCACTCCTTCAGCATCTCATTCATTAACCTCATAAATGTACTGGGTGCATTGCTCAGTCCAAATGGCATGACCAACCATTCGTACAGTCCCTCATTCGTCTTAAAGGTTGTCTTCCATTTGTCCCCCTCTCGTATCTGGATCTAATGATACTCGCTCTTCAAGTATATCTTAGAGAAATATGTTGCCCCGCTTAAACAATCCATTATGTCATCCACCTGTGGTAGTGGAAACCTGTACTAGATGGTGATTTTGTTGATGGCCCTCAAGTCTATGCACATCCACCACTCTCCTCCCTTCTTGGGAGCAAGAAACATTGGGACTACACAAGGGCTCAAACTTTCCCTTATCAATCCTTTGTCTAGCAGTTCTTGCACCTGCTTCCTAATCTCTTCATGGTCCTTAGGGCTCATTCAGTATGCCGCTTTGTTCAGAAAATTGGCTCCAGGTATGAAGTCAATATGATGGCTTATGCTTCTTTTGGGGGGTAACTTATCTGGCAAGTCATCCACCACTATATCCGTGATTACATGTGTGAGGATCAATCTGTCAGATATTTTGGAAATGGGTTAGGTGGCATTCAATTACACAATTAGGTCTGTGTACTTGCCTCGGGTCACGTTTCCCACTCCTTGCTATGCCAAAACTCTTTGTTCGTCATTCACTTCGTCATTTTCATTGGGCTTTCCAAGGGTTTGTTCTGTTATGCTCTGCAACTTGAGTATGCAGCTTTGCTACAAGTTCTGGGCGCGCCTCTCGATGACTTCTGTACTAGTTCTTTTATGTCTGCATGGTTGTTCTCTGGCCTGGTTCGTTGGGCAGTTGTGGGTATTCTTGTCGTCACCTGGGTAAGTGGTTCTCTTGTTATTGTCGTTTTCATGTTGTTGGCTCAATAGATCGTCGTGTTTCGAGTTATTTGTTGGTATTTCATGTTCTTGTTGGAAACTCAGTGGTTGGCTTGCATCCAGGCTAGAAATGATGGTTTCCTTCCTTCCTTGGCTTCAAATGCAGGTAGCCCTCTTTCCATGATTCAATTTGTGGTTTTCTTTCCTCAGATTCTAACCTTGTTTGCTCCTTCATCTCCGCAGTTGGTCGAAACCCATGGTGGAAAGTTTGTCCTTAGCTCTCACTGCAATTCCTCAGGTAAATTAAATACAACTTCCGTTATTTACTTCTTTTAAGGCACTGTAATTTCGCTTTTGTGAAAATGTGATTCTAACACCTGTGTGTCATTTTCCGTGCAGGTGCTGAGGGTCTGTGGTTGGAGGCCTTGGCAATGAATGTTTTGGTCTTGTCCAGTAGGCTCTGTTTCACGAATTTCCTTCAGTCCTTGTTCTGTTTTTAAATTAGGCCTTCTGGTCAGGAGGGTTTGTCACCCTCAGTGCTTGTCAATTGACTCTCGCTGTGAGTAGTTTTTGGTGGTCTGGGCTTCCACTATCTAGTGATTTTTTTATTGAAATTCCCTGTGTATGAAGATTTTTTTTTCAAAACCCTCACCTAGGGTTTGTCGTCCATGGGCTTATGTGTCTATGGTTATGTATGAAACGGTTTTTGAAACCCTAACCTAGGGTTTGTCATCCACTGGTTTTACGCTTGTCTGGGCTTTATCTTGCAGTATTACCATGTATTGTTATATACTTGTTTATGTAATTTTGAAAAAGAAGAACTTCAGGGAAGAAAATTGTGTTTGGTTTACCTGAATGTCATTTACGTAATTATACCATCGTTCTTTTGGTGTACTCCGGATTCTCCGTGTGGACTGCAATTATTGTTTTTTGGCTATGCTTGTGATGTTTCATACGAACATGTGAGAACGTTGTAGGTGCTCTGGCAATTTGTTTGACAGTCAATTTAAAAGAATAATAGGAAATTTCGTCTAGCGTGTGGATGCTTGGCCCGTACTGGAATTTGTTTGTGTCACTCCTTTTCTCTCTTCACTTTTTTCTTGAAAGGAAATGTAAGCCCTTGTTCTAGCATCTACTCTTCTATCTTGCTGTTAGGACTGGTTCTTTTTCTTAGAAAAAACAAAAAGAATTAAACACAATGGTCTGTGTACAGTAGGTTGTCTATTCAAATGCTCATTAATTAGAAAACACAATAAAAATATAGTAGGACATATAGATGGACTGAATTGATTCCACTGTTATTGATATTCTTCGAGTGCAAGAAGTGTTGAGCCTTTTACATGACTTTCGTTGTTGCATTTATATGTTTCTTGTTCATAGTTAATGAAACTGTGCAGTTACTTTTCAGTTGTAGAATTTACAGTTACATGGCTATTAATCATTTGGTTCTGTCCTTATGATAAGATTTTCCTTTTAGACACATTTGTCTTTTCCTTTTAGAATAAGAGGACAATTATTAATCCAGGGTTTATTAGAAACAGACAAGTAAATAACCCTAGTGGATCAAACTACCGTTGACTAATTTAGAGATTAAGATAAAAAATAAAAAACCTACCTCCTATTCTGAAAAACTAACTTAAAAGACACATAAAATGTTAACTCAACTTTTCAAACTGGCAGAGACCGACACCCGGTCATGGTGCCTAAGTTGGATGCTCCTACATCAAACTAACTGTCAAAATGTTCCATCCATTGATGTTATAAGCGAAGAAAAACCATATCATAACCCTCATCCACATCAAGAAACAAATGTAAATTTTGAATGCATTTGATTCTTTTTTCATTTTTTTCATTTATAATTAGTTGGAAATTAAATTTTAAAATATTTTATGACAAAGAGACCTTTACATCCTCTCATGTTCCTAAAGATGAAGTACATTTTAGAATAAATTTTCCTCTTCCAAATTGCAGTGCATAAAATATTTCGATCAAAGATAGGTAGCTTGATAGTTGTCCAAATGTGCCACATTTGCCAAGAATCATATCCCAGAGTCTAGGTTTTGAGACATTTTGAAGGACCTGTTTGCAGACGATGTAAGAGCGAAAGAGGAGCCCATCGTTTTTGTCGATATAATAACATGGCTCCTAGTGAGAAACCTCATATTTTAAGAGTTCTTACTCAAGTCGAAGAAATGTTAATAGCACTTGTGAATCCTATTTTGTAAGTGACACATGCTCGAGGTGGGAAATATAAGTATAGGGGTCATACAATTAGCTTTCCTCAAGATATTTCTACAATTGTATAAAGTCTTCCCCAACATGTTGAAGACATTCACCTTCTAATTATGAGGAGACATGCTGCTCAGTCTAAATATTATGAATGTTATGTCAAAAGATCTCAAGTGATGGCTACATTACTTTTCAAAATCTAACATGATCAATATTATCGAGATGTTGTAATAGACTTTGATTCAGTGAATGCTCTACTCAAAAGAGCAACAGATGTATCCTACAGGCTTAAATTTGTTGATTGTGATATTGAAGAATATGAGATCAATGTAACTAATAATGAAGTGTTTCTTGCTAAGAATTTTCTCTCTCATCCTTCTTCTTTTGTTGCTCACCTACCAAATGAATGAAGAGAAGTGGAAGAAATTAGAGCATTTCTTTATAATGTTGATTCTTCACATGTTCAAGACATGGATTGGCTTAGTATTGGAACCTCTCCAGTGAATGAATATAATACAGTGGGGTTATTAGATATGGCATTCCCAACATTGTTCCCCACTGGTGATGTTGATTGGTTGCAACCACGTATTTGTAGTGTTGAACTTCATGAGTATGCATTGCATCTTCTTAGGTACTATGATCAGAGATTTGGAAGCCATCCTTGCTTTTGATATTACCTATTGAACACGATAATGAGACATCGGAGCGAAGCAACTGCTCCAATTTTTGTAAAGAAACATTTACATGATAACTCACCCACAAAAATTGAAGAGTTGTGTCACCAACCCTTTGATTTACCAAATAATAAGTTGGTTGAGCATATTATGCGGTTTGTTCCTTCTCTAAGAGTTACAAGGGCATATTGGATTAAGTGTCGAACTGAATTAACTGATAGGATTACTTAGTTGGAATGTCCATATTTATTTTTTACTCCGAGTGCAGTTGACAAAAAGTGGTCAGAGTTGTATAACCTTATGCCCATACATTGACATTCTCATTCTTTAAATGAGAATCATATGAAAATTGATAATGTTATCCAGTACCGTCATATTTTTTCCACATTTATGCACCATAGATTCAATATTTTTCGAGAGGAAGTTATCAAAAAATATCTTAAAGCTAAGGACTTCTGGTACATGTTTGTGTTGTTGAATTTATTTTCTATACGTTGTCAACTTTTATTATGATTCTATTTATATTGTTTTTAGTAACTATATCTTCATTTTCTTTGGATATGAGTGGCAACATAAAGGTTCAGCACATATCCATGGTTTCCTATGGTTGGAAGGCACTCTTGACATGGGAATACTTGATTAGTCAAATGGTTTTGATGTACAACTCGCAAAGAGATTCTTTGACAAATATGTAACTGCATGGAATCCACATGACATACATCATCGCAACATAATGGTTCCACGAAGCCTTAATGATGACCCTTGCCTATTGAATACTGGTAAGATTTTCTCTTGTAATCCTCATAATGATTATGAAGAATTGTTAAACCGTGTCCAAAGGCACACGAAGTGTAGTGTAGATTCTTGTTTGCACAAAAAGGGCACTATTTTGACATGTCGGTAGAATGCTCCATGGTATCTTCGTGATGAATCAAGATTGTTCATAGATGATCAAGGAAGAAAAAAA
>APFE030714526.1:0-17910 GCA_000404065.3 Pinus taeda
TAATTCTTAATCATTAAGCTGGTCGGCTCTCAGACTTGACATCTCAACCTAACCTTATTTATCTCTACTGTCTCTCTCCTTTGTAAAAACAAGTCCTGATGATGAGTCTTGTTCTAGACTCGAAACATAGACAAAAGCAAAGATGAAAACTATGGAATATCCGAGTTCAGATTCTAAAAAACCCTAACTTCCTTGGAGCATATCTCTGGAAATATAACAAACCAAGATTTGACATTTGAGCTAGATATTACTCTATATTTCTCCTTAGTATTCTCAAAGTTTCACCATCTAAAACCTCCCAAGAAAAAAAATTATAATGAAAATTCCATGATGACTAGATTGAAGTAACAAAACCTAAGATCATGAGCTCTAATACCAAATGGTATGAACCTTGCACCTCAAAAATGATAAGAAACCAATAATTGAAGTCCCCTTCAAGGGGGAAACCTCTGTTTATAATGAATACAAGGTACAAGACAATATTTGATGATCCTAAGATTAGATCTCTTTAGTGTGTATATATAGGAGACAAGGGGTATAATTACAATAGAATGGGACCATGAGATGGTTCTAGCCTACATAATAATATAGCAATAGAAATGTAATCACTCAATATATTAGGCTTAATAAAGGGTTTTAGGGTTAACATGGGGTTTATATATGGCTTAACAGAAATGGTAGCAACATTTATATTGATATAATATCCTTCTATTCATCTTTCTAATTCTTTTTTAATCACCACAAACTAAGTTCGACTAAAATTTATGATATTTCTAAGTTGAGACACCTTGTAAATCCCTAATTTGGGGTTTTATTTGTTGGTTGAAATTGCACCTATTACAATTTAACCGGCTTTAATATTTAATTAATGAAATTTTTATATTATGTAATTTGATATTTCCTCTTAATGCTCCCACTAGTCCCATGCAAATTTGAACTTCAATGAGAAAATTATACTGAAGTTACTAAAACTTGTTTTTTCCCTATTTCAGGAGAGTTAATTTGTATAACTTATTTTTAGCACACCCAACCCCTATTGTGTCCTTAGGGATGTGGAGTGTAACTACACCCGACCTTCAAGATTTATTATGAAGACAAGGTTATCAAATTTTATCTTTCTTGCAGCACCTTAAATCACAATTTTGATACTACCATCATCTTCTACTTATCAAGATCTTTCCAACAATATAAATTTCTCTCATTCTGAACTCTGGGCACAAAGTTATACCCACTTGAAATATTACCCTTTTAAAGCCACATCAACATACATAGAAGGTACATCACTAACATGTAGTGACCCTTGGCCATGTTTCTTCACCAAAATGGTCCGCATCCGCTAAAGTGTGCCTTGTCGAAATCCCTAGGGGTTTCAGTATTCCAGTAATATGGTATAACTTGGTTAAATCATTTTATATGTCGATATGGATCAAATCCTTTGATATGTAAATATGGATAAAATCCTTTCATATGTTGATATCCCAATATCAATAGTTTAGAGAATTATTTGTAGTTATAGATAATTTTTCGATATCCAAATATCCCAACACAAAATAGCAGGATATCATAAATTCTCTATAACTACAAATCTTTACAATTTCCCAATAAGCCAACAAGTTAGTGTCCTACTCAACATGCCACCTTGTATCTCTAACATCCAAACACAACCCAACATGTGGTGAAATTTGATGTCAATAGTGCCACATGTCACTTGTATTTTCACAGATGGCACAACAAAACATCGAATTCAGGAGACATGTGTCCACTACATGGCATTGCCACATTAATATTCCTAACATCACCATGATGTCATGCTTCGAAAGTCCCAATGCTTTGATACTCCAATGTCATGTGTTGACATGACCAATGAACATGGATTTTATCATCAAGTGTTGGCCCACCTACCGAAGTTGCACCATATTGGAAAACTACCAAAGGCATTTCTTTCAATTCTTCCCACATTTATTGTTTTGATAAGCCCTTCCTCTCGCCTGGCTCTTGGTCATGAATCCTGTCGGGTCGTTTTACCAAGGGCCAGAGCCAAGACCCCCAACTATAAATTTCAAGGATACCTAGATATTTTTTCCCAATTATCTCTATTCATTTCAAATCTCTTGAGCCCTTCTAAACCAAACAATCCATTGCCTTTAACTAGGCATATTCAAGCCTCCTCATCTCAATTGCTTACACTATAGAGAAGCATGCATGCTAGCTCATTTTTGAAACATGCAAATCTTTAATCTCCTACCAACATGTAGGTATCACTCCACCATCATGGTCTACATAGTGACTCAGCCTTATAGATTTCATAAGATAGGAAATATGTGTATATTTATATACAATCATTACATCTAAACCTAACCTTTCCATTTATTAACATACAACACACAGAGGCCACAATTAACATAATAGAAAAGGCCTCCATTATATAATATTCATATATGTAACCAAAATGAGGAGCAACATCCAAGTGAGCTATGTTAGTTCCCATCTCTCTATTCATGCTTATTCAACATAACATTACAATAATTGTTATTCTATCACTAACCATGTACGTAGTGTAACAACATAGCATTCAAACATGAAGTGTGAAACAACATTAAAATTTTATTTACAAGGAAAGAAATACACTTATCTATTCCACTTGAATTTGTTAGACCTTGAAGAAGGGACAACCACTCTCCACCCAACCATAGGCATAACTACACTTCAAGCTTCTTACAACTAGCCACCCCTGAGTTAGATCCCATGTTTGTAGGATGCTTCACTCACGAAATTTCAAAAAAGGGTCGATTTAGGGTATAGAGTACAAAATTCATTCTCCTTCACTTGTAGGAAATGGAGTTGCTACCTCTCAAGCATTGAGTCTAATATAATCAAACAACAAAAGATGGCCACTGAAGGCCTACACAACACAAAATAAAATACCTTCACCACTTCCTATGTCCCCCTACTAATTTTCCTTCTCTTCAATGCTCCACTTGCATAAATATAACTAAATAATCAGGTTCCTCTTGGTATACTTGACTCACTTTGAGGTCCTCCTCACCGTTTTCCTCAGCTAACACAATTCAAGCATGGACTCTACAGTAACACTTCCAAACATAGGTTTATAGGTCGCTTGTGCATAATGGTTCAAGGTTCACACTCTGTCTCCCTCTAATCATAGTCTACAATGCCACTTCCCTTGTCTCCAATGGCTACAATATCGAATCCTCCTCCTCATGAGTGTTGCCTCACGCATGATAGGTATGGGGTCCCTTCTTAGACTACAAAGTCAACTGTGACTTTTTCATATGGTACATAGACCATTCTTGGGTTGTTTGATATGTATCTCCTTAGAGGAATCATTTTCACTTGAAAATCCATGCATGGTGAACAAGGTTTAAACTAGCCCAAAATATTAGGCTCAAAACTCTTTTTCTCAAAGGACTTTGCAACCACAATCTCCTTGAAAGGAAAACTAATCTTGAACTATTTGTTTATTCACCCATATTTCCTCTATGCCTGTCATGAGGACTTTGTCATAGAGCAACCACTCTATAAGTGTCAAAAATATTGACACTTTGAACATTTAAAAGGAACCCTTCAATAGTGTTAGGTTGAACCAACTCCATGTCTCCCTCACATGATTTAAAGTTATTCAATGAATCATTATGTCTAGCTCACCAAAATCTTATCCAATTTTTTATTTGTTACATCCCAAAATTTTCCCTCCAAAGCAATGAATCTTCCAATATTGTTACCTATGGGCCTTAACACCTCATCACACTAGAATTAAATTAGTAAATTGATTAATAAAACCCCAAAAACATTGTTTTTCCATGGGTTCACATCGTGGGTGGAAACTTCCACCTATTTAAGACTAGACTAGAGGGACCGCATGACCATGAATGCTTAATAATAGTATTGGAGTCCGCTGAAAACTTAAATTTGAAACAAATCCAACCCTCAAGTAAGAGATGAAATCTTGGAATATATGCAAGAATCCTTTTTCACCTTGCATCCAACCATTGCTTAAATATTTCCCCTTTAACTAGTTCCCATGTAAATATGTCAATCAAAGCTTTCTTGCATAACACCTTGACCCTATTCAAACATGCATCATATGCAAGTACCACCTTAACTCTCTATAGCTTAACCCCAATAAATCTCTTTGAGTGATAAGGCTTTTATCTCTTTGATTTGGCTTTTGACTTCAAGATTACTAATTGAGTTTGAGTTTGTCATATAAACGAATGGAAGCGAATAGGAAGTAGCTCCCTATTCTTTTGAGTTGAAACTTCAAATATAATAGATTTTTTAGTACTAATATTATTTATGAAGAAGAATCACAAAGCCATATAACCATATGCACAGCAAATTAACACACAAAAATTAAACTGGCGGAAAAGGCAGAGAGCCATCATGTGGTCTCTTATGCTCATGTAATTCTCATTATTCAAATAATTTAATAATACGTTTAAATACATGATTAAGTGGTCTTAAGATAGTGCATCTACCTTAGACTCAATTGGTTGAGACAATTTCTCAATTTACACACTAATTTAGGAGAGCTAGTTGGAGAGAATCTCTTATCCAAACTAGACTCCTTAGTTTGATGAATTCTCATGATTTTATTTATTTAATTTAAAAATTGGTTTTATTATTGATTTTTAAGAGATTTAGGCTAACATTCCCCCCCTCAATGATAAATCCAAAATGAACAAGGAACCATCTTCCAAGTTCTCAAGTTAATCCTCAAAAAAACATTTCCCTGAAAAACCACCAAAGCTGGATGCTGAAAAAAACTCAAATCTGAAGAGAACATGAATCAGCTGCATGTCTGATTCATCTCTAGATGTCACTTAACAACTCCATCATGTTCCAAGCCACAAAAGGATCCAACTTTCCTTTGCTTTAAAACAACATCCAGCGTCCATTGACACAATTTGATGAACGCCCACTGGCATATTTTCTGATGAAGATGCCCATTGGTTGCTTCGCTGATGTTGTGGAGACTTTCAGTCTAACAACCACTTGTCAATTTCATTGAAATTTCCCCCCTTTATCAGCTAAAAGGAATGGCAATATTTTCCAAATTATATATGAAATCCCCCCTGTAGGTGTAAGAGTATTTCACTGGTGTACTCCCCCGTTCAACTGCTTGAGAGTACCATCTTCATTTGATTGTTGGCTGCAATATGTGTGAGTGAATTTGATTGTAAAACTTGTACAATCTTCTGGCTGTGGATGACCATTCCCAGGGATCAATCCATGAATAATTTATCTTCAATTTGGCTCACTATCATTGGTTGCAGCATTTCTATGATGAATGATTATGCTTGCCACAATGGTGACAAGGATGGAGATCAAAACACTGATCTTCCTCATGATCGATTCTTTGAAAATGAAGGCATTTTGGTTTGACTGCAACTTCAGTATGCGTAAATGTCTGTTTATCTGCAACTTTCTCATGGCTTGTTAATTGTTTTTGATCAAGAAATCCTGCACTGATGAACTTAATCGGCTTAGAATAATCGGGGATATGCAAGATGTTTTCATCTCTTTCATATTCTAATCCTCTTCAATTTTTTTTATATTGGAGTTCTTCCCATGGCTTAATGATTGGTTTAGAAGAAATTGGAACTGGATTAGGGACCACTTCGACACTTGAAGTTGGTTGGGTCAGTGACTTAGAATCAACATCTTTATCTCATCGGTACAGATGAAAGACTTGGAAACATCACTCTTCTGTTGTACCTCATCTCTTTGAAGTTGAAACTCCAGTTGAAGGAACTTAATTGTTTCATGTGCTTGTTGTAGATGCATTGAAATATCAACAAGAGTTGCTTTGCTGATTTGTAGCATGTCTTCAGCAGTTGAGAGGATCAAATTGTTAAGAATATTGAACAATTGAATGCTATTCGCCATGTGAACTTGTTGGAACTTGTTAGCTTCCTATACCAATAGGTTTCATTTTTCATGATTGACTGGAGAAGTGCCAAATATGTTCATCCTTTTCATGCTACAAAGGTTCCATATTTTGTAGAATTGGATTTGGAGAAGATCTCTTCTCTAGCCAAAGACAACAGAATAAAGACTCTGGAAGAAATAATTATTGAGTTGGGACATGATCCTAAGGATGTCAAGGGCATCAAAGCATTGATAAAGAAAAAGGAGGAAGATATTGCTGCCCTTAGAAAGCAATTAAAGTTGCCTGTCACCATGCATCCACAAACAACAGAACTAGCACAAGAAAAAGCAGAAGAGGATGTAATGGATTTGTTGATGAGAATGAATCAAAGGCTAATACAGACAGAGAAAGAATTGGAGAAAACATTGCAAGCTAAGCAGGGAGAGTTGACCTCCCAGCCACCTGAAACAGCTCCAACAATTGTCTCTTCTCCCCCCACAGACACAGCAACTATCCCTCCCACTAAGCCAGCATCAACAATAGGTACAACAACTACAGATGCTACAACAGCAGCAACAACAAAGCCAGAGACCAGCATGAGGATGGAAGAGATGATGAAGGAAGTTAAAGAGCTAGAAGCTCAAATGTCAGAGCTCAAAGAGGCAAAAGAAAGACTAGCCAAGCTAGAGGTGAGTGATGACAAGTCAAATATAACAGTGGCAGAGAAGACCAGAGAGGTGAAGGCCCTGGAAAACAAGGTGAAATCATTGGAAAAGGATCTCACCTTGCATAAACCTCTGGCAGACATTAAAATGATTTTGTGGACCAAGATTGGCCAGTCCATTACTGACCAATGGATATCAATTCAAACAATCTATGAACAAATTGAATTGATAGAAAGAGAAAAAGAGAAAATTCAAAGGGCCTAGGCATCATTGGGAAATATGCCTGAGCAGGACAATAGGTTGATCCATTTTTTGAATACCCATACAAAAGAACAGCTAGCAGCTTTGGAGATCTTGGACAGGATAGGCACCATTTTGACAGTGAAGAAGGTGCTAACAATGAGAAATTTTGTACAGACTTTGGAAAGGAAGTGCCAAGATATGCAGATGGACATTAATGCCTTCACAGAGAAATTCACAATCTTACAGCAGAAGGGTCTACCCAGTTTACTAACAAGCAATCAAAAACTATTATCACATCAACAATATGCTCACAGGGTAAACATGTATGTAACAAATATGATCACTCCATCATCCAGCACTTCAGAAGACACAGGACCTCCTTCCGGACAGAGTTTATATGACAAATTGGAAAATTTGTTTTTTATAGAACATGAAATAAATCATCTTTTTGAAGTCAAGCCTAACTTTTACAAGTTTACTGAGGCTGATGAAGCACTTGTGAAACTACAAAGACATCAGTTGCCTACAGAACAGTGGTGGCAGAGTATGCTGGAAGTTTTACCAAGGTAATTTGGATCTTTCTGCCTATGTACACTTGGTCAAATAGCAAGACACGTGGCAGATATGAAGGAAGGAGCTCAAGCAAGGATCAGGACACATTAAAGATAAATCAAGAGCAGATGAAAGGATCAAGACAGCAACGCAGGAATGCAAATTAAAGACACAACTACCAGCCGAATTCCTGGGTTGAAAAGTCTAAAATATCTTGTCAGTTAAAGCAACCAGCACAACCACAATAACTCCTACCTTTATTTCTGCATTTATTTCTCTGATAGAGTAGGTGAAGGAAGTTATTACTTCATATCTTCTCCACAATATATTTTGTAACTCTCCTTTTGTATAAATACCCCCCCAAGGAATGTATTTGGGGTTGGTGATTCTCATCTTGGACTGCGTTGTAACTCTGATATTTCTTAATACAAAGGCTATTGAAATGCATTGTTGTTGGACCTTCTGACTGTCGATTTGATGTTCTGAGCTCTGCTACAGAATTCCTGTGTCTTTCTTTGGATCAATAAGTTATTCTAAACTGTGTTTTTGTGTTTTCTATGTTTGCAAATTTCATATATGTTTTACAATCTTAACAACAGGGAAAAATAATAACCCAAAACTTGTTTAAATACACTCTGTGTTCAATTGATGTTGTTATCTATGTTTTCTTCAGAAATAGGAATAGACAGAAATTCTTAGATGCTTCTGTTTCCACTAATTCTTTCATTTTGAAAATTGCCAAGGAATTCTTCACTACTCCTTGAAAATATTCATGCACCTTCCCTCTGCCACCATGATAAAGGATTCTTGACTGCCCTTTACCCCCTGGCTTACATCCCATCAATTTCTAGATCTCAATATTGTTCCAAAACTGATTATCTTGCTCTATAGTATTGCCCTTTATCATAGAAACACACTCACCAGTCCATCTTCGTAAACTCCACTGCCCAATGGAATAAACTCTTTCAGACTTGCATCCTACCTCTATTTGAAATCACCATCCAAACAAATTTAAAACAAAACTCTGCACATCATAACTAGCATAAAAACTTCAAAAAACAAAGTCAAATTATAAAGAGAGAGCCCTCTCTAGATGCAGTTTGGCTAGAAATTGCATCTAAAATATTGGTTAGTGATTACCTCGGCCGTATTCCCTTTTCTCACAAGTTTTGGGGAACAACCTGAGTGATAACAGAACTCTCGCTTTCTTACTTTTAATACTTTTTGGATTTTTAGAAATTGATCTCTTGATGTTTGATTGATTGTTGCACACTCACTTGAACTTGTTTTAACAATTGATTGTTTGAACTCACACTTGATTGCTTTCGCGCTTGCTTGATGCTTGCTTCAATCAGTTTTAGGCTCGCTTGATGTTGAGAGTTTTGCACTTGCTTGAACTTACACTCTTGATTGATCAAAAGAAGGGTGTCGAATACTATTGAAAATGCACCCAAGAGAAATTCTTACAATGATTTGAATGACTTAGTTAAAAACAATGAATTCACTAGGTTTAATTGATTCCCTATCACTTCAAATCTCGGGTGTTGGTTTCAACCTAGAATGCACCCTTACAATTCAACTCAATTTGTCTTTTATTACAAGCCAACTTACAAATTATGATTTGCAAGTTACAGTTTGGTATTTTATTAAAAAATTGGTGCAAGTGCAATTGCCAAAAAATTGTTGTTGAATGGCTGCAAAAAATGTTCATGGGGATGGCAGCTTGATTGGATGTTGATGTAGAGATGTCTTCTTGGCTTGAAATGCTTGATTTTTGTAGCATGCTTAACTTGATTCCTTTGATTACATGATGTGAAATTTGCTTTCTTAGAAGATCATCTTATCAAGTTGATGATGTGACACTTTGTGCTTATGAACTTAATCTTGATTACAGGAGCTTGAATAAGCATTCTTATACTTAAGCTTTCTTATGTGAATGTAGTTGTTTTGTTTAAGCATAATAAAGAGAGTGTTTTACAAATTTGACTCAAATCATGCAAGCACATTCATGACACAGAGTGTACCTATGATCCCTTTATTCAATTTAGGGCAGATCTAGGACACAATCACCACAAAATGATATGTTTTTATTAACCTTCAAGATACATCATCATGACAATGTCTTCAGTGAGGCATCTTCCTATCTTGAGGCCGTTGATGATCTGTAAAACATGATAACCAAGTTGAACTTGACACTAGATGATCAAAAGGATTTTGCATGTTTGGATCGTGCATAGAATGTCCTCCCGTAGGCCATGGCTCGCCTTGAAGAGGAGTTAAGGATGCTCTTAAAAAAATCACAGTGAATCAGTTGATCCAGACTGGCTTTACAATCTGATTTCTCAACCTTCCTTTAGTATATCTAATAATGATGAAAGGGCCTCTCACACTTTTGCTAAGGATGAAGGTGATGAGGAGGAATTACCAATAAAAACAAATAAACACGATGCCAACAAGAAGGCAAGTATAACTACATTCCTTCGCCCTCTCATATCGAATAGATGGTTGTAGGACACATTCAAAGGTTCAATTCGGTCTTCTCTCTTTGGAGGACCCAATCACTCGCTCTCCATTCAGTCGTTTGCCAACAACGAAATCAGTGGCACCATTCCCACCAATCTCTTCAATTCCACTGCTTTTCAGTATCTCGATTTTTTTTACAACACGTTGGGCTCTGAGAGAAAGTTGTCTAGACCAACAACATAAAAAATTCCACCCACAACAATAGTAAATTCAGTCCTAGACAGTGGACTCGACTTGACCCCAGTTTCTCACACATGCAATATTACCCTCCAAATTCATTATTTACCATTGGAATAGATCTTCAACATTATGGCTGCAGAAAATTGGCAATTCACGTTAGAAGATCCAACCCAAACTATGGAGGAAGAGGAAATGAAAGATAGTGTAGTGTGTTACACAACAAGTCGATTTGAGATAGGTTTGCTCAGTGTTCACATTGGGAGACAGTGCAAGGGTTTGATTATTCTGAGTGGCGATAGGCGATGGAGTACATTACTGTAAAGTGGGGGCGGGGAAGACCAAGGAAACATCCATTGGAAAATGGTTCAAATTCAGGTTTCGATAAATCCATTAGTCAAGAGAATATCTCTAGAGTTGTTAAGGACCTGAAAAAATGAAAAGTGAGTGGTCTTTATAATCTCCTTTATGAAGAAGTTCGCAATATACTTTATTGTCACCTCGTACTTTGAGTGATGTAATCAGACAGAATGTGATTACAGATTCAATGGCTAATGATGTCAAGGGTTCTCCATTCATGAATGTAGTAGTTAAATTTTTCAGTGTTCATACAAAACTGAATGTTTCACTTCCATGGCAGTGCAAGCGTCAATTTAGCTCGAATAGCAATGGGTTTATTATTGATGGACGTGAAGTGCTGACAAATTCCCACTCAGTAGAAATAGAAATCTGGATCTTAATTAAAAAGCAAAGTGATAACAATTTTATTGCAATTGATGGCAAACATCTAAGCTAAATTTCTTCTACCATTAATTTGAAAGGAAACTGCACCTTGATTTGAAATTTCATCTCAGATCGTTGATGAAGAATTTGTGGTGACCTATCGTTCTTACTTTGTTGAAGTAGCTTATGTGCCAATGGCTCCCTTTTTTCCACATACTCTTGTTGCGCCGTCTCACTGAATCAACTCTTTCCAAAAATACGTTGTTCCTCTTATAGCTGCTACAAACAAAAACGAAATTGGTGGCTATGCTAAAAGACTTTGTATTGTAGGTTACGGGTTCCAGCGCAGGCCTTCCATCCTCAAGGATTACTTTCATAAGTCTAAAATATATTGGGATCACATACATATCCATTTCATAGAAAATTGAAATCAATGACTTCTACAAAACCACATGATGGGGGAAAACCCATAAATAACGTGAATTACAAGACGTTGCACAATCTGCCAGCTTGAAGAATTAATTTATCAATTCTCCAAAAACATTTTCCAGTGCATCAAGAAGCCATTAATGTTGCAGAAGTGAAGTATTCTCAAGAATGACTCTGATACCACATGAAGAAGAATCACAAAGCCATATAACCATATGCACAACAAATTAACACACAAAAATTAAACTAGCGGAAAAGGGAGAGAGCCATCACGTGGTCTCTCATGCTCATGTAATTCTCATTATCCAAATAATTTAATAATACATTTAAATACATGAGTAAGTGGTCTTAAGATAGTGCATCTATCTTAGACTCACTTGGTTGAGACAATTTCTCAACTTACACACTAATTTAAGAGAGCTAGTTGGAGAGAATCTCTCATCCAAACTAGATTCCTTAGTTTGAGGAATTTTCATGATTTTATTTATTTAATTTAATAATTGGATTCATTATTGATTTTTAAGAGAGTGAGGCTAACAACTTAAATAAAATATAATATATATAATTTACATCCTTTTGAATTACTACCTTAGGAGAATGAGGTAGGAGACTAAGCTCATGACCATTGTGTCCTTTATAGACCACAATGTTGGAAATGTGCTCACTATTGAGGGGGTTTGAATTAGTAGTGACTGTGTTTCTTAAATTTTGTGTTCCTTTTTGATTTACTAAACACCTTGACACATTATGCCATTAGTATATTAACCATCAAATCAAATAACAAATGGCATGATCATAATATGAAACCAATAACATAATCAAATAATCTCTCTAGTGGAAAACCCCACTTTGGGGCAAAAACCACCGTTTGTTATTATTGTTGCTCTACTTCTAATTTTATTAATCAATCAAATAAATTTACATCATCATAGTTAGCTATGTCCAGCAAGGAAGATTCTCATATAGCATCGACTAAGTGAACACCCATCCAATGGAAACTCTTATCCCTAAAAAGCTTCGCCCAACAACCATTGTGTTGAAGAATCTAGGGTAAGTGGGATTAATGTGATTCTTATAGACTTGATAACAATTTGTGAAGTGCTTTTGCAATTTATCTTAGCTTGATCTTCTTATTTTTTATTATTGTGTGTGTGTGTTTGCTTCATCAAACTGCTATCAAAACAAAGAGGCAAGAACACAAGATGTTTGGCTTTTTTCCAGGCCCAAAACCTCTCCCTCTTGGAGAGGAAAACCCGAACATAATTCATCTTATAGAGATTCCAATTGACGAACACCAAGACTTGGACCCTTCACCTATTAAGCCATTCCAAGACCAAGACACCAATCCTCTTCTTCGTCACTATTGAGATCATCATAATTAAAACTACTTCATCAAGGTCATCTTCACTTAGATATTTATTATAACAATGAAATCATTACTACACCTCCATTGTCACATCTTCACTGAGGTCTTCACTGCTTTTCACTGAGATTATTTCTACACCTTTAATAAAATCATCACTATAACAAAGAGATCTCGATATTGAGATATGTATATATCTTTGACAGCTGCACAAAGATATTTTCATGATTAATACCTTGTAACTGAGACCGAGATCATGACTTCATCTAAATCGTGCCAAAGCATGTCACTGTGAGATCTTTTTATCATTCATATGCCAAGACAGAGTACGCCAAGAGTGTGATACTATGGAATCACATTTGTGTTGAGACATATATTATCATTGCAAATATAGTGAGCATAATCCTTCCTTGCACCGAGATATAAATATGCTTCACTGAGAGACAGTGTATACTTTTTCACCAAGGGACTGGTGTTATGTGTATACTTTACCTTCGCTTTTCCTCTTCCGAGATCCTCCAAAGTACTGTGATCGAAATGTCACTCCATGCATTATACATATGGGTCATTGTTGACATCCATTAGGTTGACATGTGAGCCATAAGTCAAGCCGACCTATCAAGGAGATCATTGTGTTTTCATTTAGCTGACTTGCAATTCTTGTTAATTCATTTTTCTTGCTTCCTTCTTCAAGGAAATGGTTCTTGTCTTGGACGGCTTTAATATACACACTAGGTTGACTCTTTTACATTACATATAATCTCAAGAAGAGAATGAAATTGACTCTTTGACTTACCTAAGAAATGAGCAAGAAACTCATGCTTTGATACCATGTTGATTTTTCAAGGTATTCTAGTTGAGAATTGATTCTAATTATTTTTACTTTAAATCCTCTTATATTCACATTCATCATTTAAAGTAATTACATAGAATATATTTAACGGTAGGATCATAAAGAGACAGCCAAACACAAGAGAGAAAATATTTTACCCTAGGAACCCCACTTGGGGTAAAAACCCAACAACCTTTTCCTTAGAGAAATTATTCAATTCAACAAGAAATGTAATTCGATCCTTATAGTGAAAATAAATTCAAATTGACTAATAGAAAAACCTTGTCAATATGCCCAAAGATAATTCTACCCAAAATTCGGCCTTCTATCCAAGAGGTCTGATAAGAACTCGACCTTCTCCCCAATATGTAGATCTAATTAGGATTCGACCTTCTGTCCAATAGGCATGCTAAATTCAAAAAATTTCCCAATAAGTCTTCTACAGTTTAACCCTCTTCCTAATAGGTTTTCTAAAAAACTTCATCAACACCATATAATTTCATCAACGTCATATAATTCTCCAATCTAACTCAAAAGAGACTTTTATCTGCCCATGAATTAGGTCTTTTATCTTCGATTGAACAAAATAATATAACTATGAATGGGTGATCTGAATTGCCTCTCAAGTGGTGAGGTTGAATGGGTATATATAGTGATTGGATGAAACTAGATAGGTACATCTATAGGGGCATGCCAACTTGATCTTTAGGAGGGTATACATGATATATTGGAACAAAAATTCAAATCTAGAAATTTAAAAATTCCATTTCTTTTGAAGCCAACATGAAGAATATGTCTTACATATATTTGAAGGGATAAAACATTTAATCATGAAGACCGACCATAGCTACAAAATTCAACAAACCCCTAAGATAATATAAACACCTCCCATTTAGATTGTAATCATGAGACTAACTAAAAAATACTCTCCCATATTTAACTTAATTTTGTGGCACTTCCCTAAACAATTTATGGTACCTCCATCTACAACCATAACTTCAAATTTTGGTGTTGGATATACAAAAAAATTGAGAAGTTTTTTCGATTTGTAAATGATGAAGTTATGCATACTACCTCAATCAATCAATATTGTTACCATTTTCTCTTTGATATATCCTTCTATATTAATGGTTTGTGGAGTACTGATGTCGTCCAATGCATGACAAGAGATTGTTGGAGAAGTCTCTTCTAACTCTAGATCTTGTGTAGTTCCACTTCTTAATCTTCTTCATCTTCACAATATATGTGGAATAATTTTGTCTCATTGCATTTATGCCCCTTACTTGACTTGTTGTCATAGTTGAAACATAGTCACTTTGCTCTATTTCCATCCGTTTTTTGAGGAGTCAACCTTATTAGAATAGGAGAGGGAGCATGATTTTTTGTATAGTTATTAGTGACAAATTTTCTAGTGTCCATATTTTCACTTTCAAATTTCCTTGCCAAGATAGAAACACGCTGTAGAGAATTTTGTTCAAACAAACACACCTCATGTTGGACGCTTTCCTTTAAAGTTATTATAAATAAGTCTAACAAATTACCCTCTAAAATATTATTTACTCATATACTCAGCTTTTGGAATTGTTGAATGTGCTCTATAACCAAATCTTTTTGTTAAGGATCTAGCAATTGACTCAAGAATGTATTGCTCTTAATATCCCCATAATGTGTTATCAATTCCTCTATTAAATTATCCTATATATAACAAAATCATTTTACTTTCATAAAGCCATTTTTACCATACATGTTGGTCTTGTTCTGAAAACAAGGATGCAATATTTACTTTTTGTAAGGATGCCACATTGTGTATATCAAAGTATTGTGAAATCTGAATATCCATATAATAGGATCATTACCATCAAACTTTGTCATATTGTTTTTTGGAATATAATATTTCCTTTGTGCCGACTTGAACCCTTAATGATGTGGAACTTGGATTGAAAATGCATGATTATGTTTTTGTGATTCAATATTTGTGCTCTCCAATTGTAATATCATACTCCCCATATGATATTGATTCTCAACTCCATGATTCTCCTTATGTTCATGATTTCCTTATATATCCACATTCCCTTTAGGGATATTTTTTAATAGAATGTTTTATAATTCTTTTATTTATTCCCTCACGGATTCTATTTTCATTCATCTTCTTTTCCATTTATCTTCCAATTTTTTCTTGTGAACCTGATAAATCCATATTTTTCAACACACTACCATCCATTTCATTAAATTTCTTCTTTAATTGAGATAATCTAAATTCTGATTCTTCACTTTCTTCATGATTCAATGATGAGCCTTCATTAGATTTAATTGGTGTGGTAGATTTCTTTGGAGGCATGACAGAAAATAATAATACTACTCCTCTTTATCACAACCTTCAATTACAAAAGAAAATGGGATCTTCTAATCAACAATTAGGTCACGTGTAAGTTACATACCTTAATTTGAAGAATAATTGAATGATTAAATTTTTTCTTGATATATCTCTGAGATTTGAGTCCTTTTGGATTTGAAACTTTTACTTGTAATAGTCCTCTATGTATTTTCTACAATTCCATAGGAATGAATAAAACTTGACGTGACAAGTGAAAGCTATGGTAACTTCCCAAAAACTTGTTCATTTTTTGCCTCTTCCCACTATAAAACTTGTATAATGTGCCACGTGTCCAATTCATAGTATGCCATGTGTCCAATTATTCAAATATAATTCTAAAATTTGTTCGTGTGGTACTTTTATATGTCTCCTAAAATCCTTGAATATTTCATAGTCTGAAAAGTACTATAAAAGAAGATATTGAAAAATTACATAGGTAACCTATTTAAAATTTATTTTAGGATTGTTCATAAACCCTTACTTCCACAAGGTATCTCTAAAAGTATAATGAACCAAATTCTAAAATTTGAACCAGATATTCCTCGAGAGCTCTCCTTAATATGGTCTAATTTTCACTATCTAAAACCCCCCCATAAAAATTTATTGCAAAAATGCCAAACTAACATGTTTGAAACTAATTTCAAGAGCATTTTGGAACCTAAAATTCCTTAGAGCATGTATCCAAAATTATAGTAAACCATGATCTAAAATTTGAAAATAATGTTCACTAAGAAATCACCTCAACATAGTCCAAGTTTCACAACCTGAAACCCCACTTAAAAAATTATAGTGAAAATATCATATTGACTTATTTGAGACTGATTTTAAGATTTTTCAGGAACCCTAACTTCCTTGGAGCATATATATGGAAATATAACGAACCAAGATCTGACATTTGAACTAGATATTACTCTATATTTCTCTTCAATATTCTCAAAATTTCACCATCTAAAACCTCCCAAGAAAAAAATTATAATGAAAATTCCATGATGAATAGATTGAAGTAACAAAACCCTAGGATCATGAGCTCTGATACAAAATTTTATGAACCCTGCACCTTAAAAACGATAAGAAAACAATAATTGAAGTCCCCTTCGAGGGGGAGACCTCTATTTACAATGAATACAAGGTGCAAGACAATATTTGATGATCCTAAGATTAGGTCTCTTTAGTGTGTATATGTTGGGTCCCTATAATACTAGTGATTACCCCATTACTATTGTAGTTGTACCCCTTATTAATATTGTTTTTCCCCTATTGTCCCCATATTGTTATTACTGTGCCCCATAGAATCCCTCTATTGTTATTTTTGTGGCTTTATATTATTATTGTTAGGTCGGCTGGGTTATATTGTGACTCCTTAGACTCCTATATATAGAAAGGAGGTTTTATCATTTGAATCGTCCAAGAATTGTTCATTTATGTAATGTAAAGGAGGTTTCCCCCTCGAAGAGGCTGAATTCTAAGGCGTTGATCTATCTTTTCTATCTTCTCTTGAACTGGTTTCATAACATTTGGTATCAGAGCTTTGGATTCTAGGGTTTCGCTGCTCCAAACAGGTCATTGTGGCCTTTTCACTATAACTTTTTTTCTGCGATGTTTCAAAAGCTAAACAAAAAACCCATGTGAGAAGACATAGCACTGAATCTCAGGTCTAAATTTTAGAGCTTTTCGCGCTCTATTTTCGGAGATATGAACTGAGGAATTTGGTCCTTTTGTAGAATCCTGAATTACATTAAAAACAGGTGACCTGGGGAAAATCGTCATAACTTTCTATATGAGCATCAGATTGAAATTTCGTAAGAAGGTACAGAAAGAGGCCGAAATGTAGTTTCTTGTATATATTTTTCAGAGCCAAAGGTAAAAACGGGGACACGTGGCATGTCGTACAAGTTCACTCTACTGAATTAGTCTATAATCAGGTCACTGTGGGAGATTTGGCATAACTCTTCATTGGAGAATCCAATTGGGGTCAGACTGGTGGCATTGGAAAGAGCACACAAAGGGCTACAACAAGTCGTAATTTTAGAACTGGATGATCCAAAATTACAGAGATACATCAGAGGCAATATCGAGCTCCTACAAAGTGAAAAAAGGTGTGTATATTTTTTTAAATGTTTGCTTAAGCTTGGTTTG
>APFE030714530.1:0-11948 GCA_000404065.3 Pinus taeda
CACCACCACTTCAACCTCCTCCTTCTCCTCCTTCTACTCCCTCTCCACCTCCTCCTCGTCCTCTACCTCGCCCTCCTCCTCCACCTCCACCTCCACCTCCTCCAACTCGTCAACCTCTGCCTCTATACCCTCCTCATCCTCCTCTTCCTCCTCCTCCACCACCACCTCTACCTCCTCCATGATGACCTGCACCTCCTCCTCCTCCTCCTCCTCTGCCTCCACCTCTACCTCCTCAACCTCTGCCTCCTCCTCTTACTCCTCCTCCACCTCCTTCTTGTCCACAACCTCCACTTCCGCCCCTGCCTCCTCCACCTCCGCTTGCTCTTCCACCACCTACTCCATCAACAACACCACCTCCTCCTCTCCCTTTTCTTCTTTCTCCTCTTCCTCCTCGTCCACAACCTCCTCCACCTACTCCACCTCCACCACCACCTCCTCCTTAACCTCCTTCACCTTTGCTAGCTTCTCCTTCTCCTCCTCAACCACTACCATGACCACCACCTTCACCTCCACCTCATCAAAAAATGTAAAAAAAAAATAAAAAATGCATATCATTTCATTCTCATTATTTATAATACTTATTGATTCATTCTTTACCATGATAATTCAAATATCAATATATACATGATAATATAACAAATAATATGTATAAAAAATTGCAATATAAATAAGGTTAGTTTTTTAGTTTAAGTCAAATATTGGTAAAAGTAATAAAAATTATATGTGGCTACTTGTAATTTTCAATATCGAAATTGTAAGAATGGTGAACATCATAACTAAACACCTAATAATGGAAGTGCAGTGTAGTGTAGTGTAGTTTAACAGGACAACATTCTCATTTTTTATTTGGAAAAAAATATTGATAATTTTAATAATTTTTCACATATTCATATTTCTACATATTTATATTTAAAAGTATACAATTTAAAATGTTGAATTTATTTGTGTGCTAAAAATTTCAAAAATATATGATGTAACCCAAATTCCAATTCCAATAAAAAAAAAAGCTAAATCTATTTGCATATTAAAATACAGTTTAAAAATTGAGACGTCAAAGTGTATCCCCACCCCGGAAACATTTACAATCCGTGATTTGACAAATCCGGAAAGACGTGAATGTTTGCATGAATTTCTATGAAGCCAAAGACGTAATCTATTTTTTCGGGGCTACAGGTATCTATGATGGATGTCTTGGTAACAACAAAGAGAAAAATTCAGTCCATAGGATTGGGCACAAGAGAAAAATTCAGTCCATAGGATTGGGCAGATATAGTAATTGGGCAGATATAGTAATTGAGAACCAATCTTGATGACAAAGTGTTTGTGAAAAAAACATAATGGAACACGAAAAGTATTAATAAGTGATTTTCATAGTTGCAGAAAAATAATTATAATCGAGTGTCAAATATTTCAAATGTGCGCACAAAATTATCCATAAAAGATATCCACAGTTGCGGGGAAAAAATTATAAACACCTTAAAACAATAATAACGGAAAGAAAATTATGCATAAACTCTATATATAGTTGTAAAATAAAATTATGACCCGTATTTTAAAGCAAGCCGAGGCATGGTTTCAAATGGTTGCAGGAAAAAAATGTAAACCAGACATTTAAATAAAGATCCAATAAGAAGCGGTATAGTTGTAAAATAAAATTATGAACCGTATTTTAAAGCAAGGCGAGGCATGGTTTCAAATGGTTGCAGGAAAAAAATGTAAACCAGGCATTTAAACAAAGATCCAAGAAGAAGCGGCATGGATCAAGAATGTTAAGATAATTCGAAAGGACAGAAATGGCTACTTACGTCAAGCACGATTTGAAGTGGAATTATGAAATGCGAGATGATCGAACACACAATCTTCATATATCGAACACACGCCCTTCAAAGATAAGATAACCAGTCTGACGCTCTTCCATGAAAGATACAGATCGAACACACAACCTTTATACTCAGTTTAACGCTCTTCCATCAAATCGAAGACGCAACTTTCAAAGATCTTCAAAATATTCAGTCTAACGCTCTTCCCTCAAAGATACAGAGATAAAACACACCACCATCATATACTATATTCACTCTTCCCAGCATCATATACTATATTCACTCTTCCCAGCAAAAAAACAGAGGCAACAACATTGGCGCTTCCAATGAAAGCACTATCGGCGCCATGGTTCAGTGATGAAGAAAATAATGACATATTGGCACTGATACATTGCTATTTTTGAAATCGGCCGAAACGGCTATGAACTAAACGGCTCAAATTCAAGAAGACAGCCGAGAAAAGCAAAAAGTTACCCAAATATAGAAAGTAGAATATTAATTTCAATGATAACCGGAAAAAGCAAAAAGCAATTTAAATTTAAAAAGAAAAATACCAATTATATTGCCTCGTGAGAAAAATCAACCATTAAATTCAAAAAATGCAAACCAAAATAATTAACTTTTAAAATATAAAGAAAAGCAAAGTAAAAGATTAAAAGTTAAATTTTAAAAAATTGTTAATTTCTTTTTAGCTAAAAGATTGGGAATTTTAAAATGGGAAAGACCAAATAGTTGATGACAAAGTAAAGTATTAAAAATTAAATTTTAAAATAACATTTATTTTCTTTTGAGGTAAAAAATGGTCAGTTTGTCCATGGGGTTAATGTTAAGGCAATTCTTGCCATAGGTAAGTGGTTCAAATCCCTCATGGGTGCTTAGCTACCAAAAAAAAGGGCAGTTTCTTTTGTAGAAATAAAGACAAAATTTCAAAGTTAAAAAAGTAAGGGTGGAATTAAAAATCTCAATTTGTAAATTGCTTTCTTCAAAGTGCACATACTATGCACAAAGTTAATGCTCAAATTTGAAATGTCAATCTTTATATTAGTGACTCACAGTATCCGAGTGGGTTTGAATTTACACAATTTCCAAAAAGCTATGAAAGTAATTATACATAATTTTTTTGCTAAATAAAAAAATTGTCAAAATGGAATTCGGGGATAAGTTGTTAAATAAGAAAAAAATTTCTTAAAATTCATATGGCTTAATAACATTTTTCACTAAAAAAATAACTTTCTTAAGTAATAAATAAATGTATATAGATTAATAACCATCTTCATTAAAGTCATATGGATTAATAATCCTCTTCATTAGTAATTAAAAAATAATTAATTTATATTATTTTCTAAATACTTTTAGTTTGGAAAATTTGAATGACAAATATATAAATAAAATATTTATTTCAAAGTTTGAGATAACCTACTTTTTACAATATTTCTAAGAGCCTTGCAAAACTCTAGGAGTATGAAAAATCTAGCCACTAAATCAATGTGCTTTTTTAAGTATAACCAATTAGTTATTGAATTAAAACAATGAGGTAGGAAACACACATTAGGTTTATCAATAATAATTTGATCTATACAAATATATATTAATATATGTGTCTATAAATTCACTAATTAGAATGAATTTATTATTACATATTTCTATATATTGCACTATATATTAACCCCCACAAAATTGTTCTCCTTATTTAATGTAACTTTTGACCAGTCTGACCACTATAATATCTGTTAAAATATGTGCCCTTAATCAAAAATCATTATGAATGTAAAAAGACTAATATGGCCCACAACCACTAATTTAGTGTGATCACTCATACTCTTACATACTTACAAACCCTTCCATAATACAACCTCTAACAACTATTATTATTAAAAAGCAATGACACTTGATAATTCTTAAGGGACTAACTCTAAAATTAATTAAACCATAGTGCACTAAAATCTTTAAAGCACAATCAATTCTAGAAACTATAATCCCTAGTACACTTCCCAATCATGAAATTGTAATTAGTGAAATTTTGCAACACACATCAATTTTAATATCTAACACATTAACTATAGCATTAAAACTATATATTTTATGTACATAAAGTGGCATAACATAGTGATAAATTTGAGTGAAGTGTAACTCCAAATTCAATCCCATAATAAAGGAATATGATAACTGTTGTGTATTTTGGAGATGATATTTTGATTATGGATATTGACCCAAAAATCACTTTTCATTTGGCAACATATGGCAATGGTTTTGATTATCGATATTGACCCTAAACGAATTTTTCGTGAGTCAACATATGATAATGATCTTGACGAATACTCGCATTTCATCCATTAGATGATACGATGATGGTGTATATTTTGTACATCATTTAAGGTCTTAATGTTGGTTTCTGAAGTTCATTTCAACTATTATTCCTTCCATCAATTAATATTAATCAGGTATAGATATGCTTTTTTCTATATTTAGTTATATGTATTCCAAAATTATAAAATTTAAAAATTGTGTATTTCTATATGGTTTTTTTTTCCTATTTTCACTATTCAATGCAGTACGAATAATCCATATTCTTTATATGGTTCCTATTTAGTCATGTTTATATTATTGTGTTAAATATATCCATTGTTAAATTAAGCTTTTGATATCTCAATATTTTCTTTTTTTTCTAAATTTTTCCTAATGAGAGAGAGTAATTTTGCATGAATAGGGAGAGTCTCTCACATTAAACTGAGTATTCTACAATAAATTGGTCAAGTAATAATGAGAAGAGAAATGTACAACCAGGAAAAACACATTGGTGACCTGATGAATATGAACCGATATGAATGTGAAAATTCTAATAAGTCCATTTGGCTCCCCTCTTTAATAATTTGGCTACACATGAAACAAACCTTACTAATTAGTCCTCCAAAAATATTTAAAAATCTTCCAATAGATGGAGAGCACCTCAACACATATAAACAATGTTTCCTTCCTTATCGCACATTCAATTGTCCCTACAAATAATTGAAGTTTCGTATGTTGACTCTTTAGACGTAGACAAGCAAGAGATTATGTATCAGCCTAGAATTGACCAAATATATATATGATCAGTTAATAATCTAACATAATATTCCCAGTTCCACCACAAGCTCGAGAAGAACAAGGGGATATAGGTTTACTCATTCCAGAGGCTGAAAAAGAAGAAGAAAGGGAAGCATAATTATACACAACCATTTAAATTTGACCTCTTAGTACCTGTGACATAATCTCATAAGAATATTGCATGATAAGACTCACGGAGTTGGAAAACAACAGGATGTAAACTTATACAATAAATGTGAATGAAATATTTCTAGGTATTCAACTAGAAGATCCACAACAACAACAAAATATACACACAATTACATGAATTTTTTTTGAGGATACACTATAGAGGGTAGAAAAGAAAAGAAGCCTAGAAAATTAGAGCAATTTCTAGAATAATCTATTTGCCCTAGTGTCTTGTAGTTTCTTGGACATGGAAAATATGTATTCATTGAAATATTACTATACAAAATTATGGTAGTTCAACAAAAACACGAACATAAACAATTGACTCCAGACAATATCAACATAGAAAGAAGCTCATCATACATATAGAACCAAGGATAGTTGACTAAACGCAAAAGGAAAAAAAATTGAACATCGACTTGACTTGTGATTCATCCCATGTTAATACGATAACGATTATAGAAGAAAATGATGGTCAAGGTAAAACCCGATCCATGTGGACTGATATTGACGAAATTACCTCCAATCATTCTAGGATTCATGACATATTCAGTTGGATAGTAGCAATATTCACTCTAAAGACAACAACATGAAATGGAGATTTGGTTGGAATTTTATAACTAGGAAATACACCAACATAATATAAACATTCCAATAAGAATTAATGATCCACCTTTAGCATGTAAGTTAGTCGAACACACAATATATATGCCTATAGTTATGCTAATCACCATAATTATAAGTTAATTATTAGGTTGATGGAAGATATTTAAACCCTGTGGAATATGTTGGAACATCTATAGTAATATTGACATATTTCATCGCTAAAATGTTCCACTAATATTTTTTGTTACTGTTGAAATATGCATGCAATTTTTATTTTTATTTTTATAAATAAGCACAATATATTTTGTAATAAAGTTATAATTTAGTTCATTTCTATTGTTTTTTTAATCTATGAAATGTGATAGGAATAATGGGGTTACCATTTTGATGGTTTTCATGGATTGAATTTTATTTGTAGTTAGATCCATTTGATTTATATGGCTTCCCTAGTCTATCTTAATTTAATGTTAATATTTTATTTTCACTTAAATTGGAAGTAAATTCCAAAATATATATGCCTATAATTATGTTGATAGTAAGAATACATCTTCGATAGTTAGAATTTAATTATTAGGTTCATCATAGATATTTAAATCCCATGGAAAATGTTGGAATATTCATGGTAACATTGACATATCAATGATAAGATTTCTGTCCAAATTAGGTATACTCTTTTAATTAAATTGTCTCAAATTAATTAACTTAAGAAAATGGAATATCAACACATCATATGGGGAATGTGGTATTTCTAAGTAGAAAATGGCATATCAACACATCAAATTGGAAATGTGTTATTTCTAAGCCATGGTAACGTAAGAAGAAATGTTTCCAACTAAAGGCATTCCATAATAATAGTGGGGTGAATCTACATGGATAAACATACTTGTATATCATGGGATTTTGAACCATTATCATGGGATTTTGAGGTGGAGTCCTTTAGGCCATAGTATTACTTTACCCAAGGCTGCTTTTTCAATGGCCAATTGATATGATTCCAGTCATTTGACCTATAACAAATGAAACTAGGTATACATTTATTTTTCTATAAGTTAAAGTATGTACAAGTTTATTTTTCTTACCTACAATGTTCATTTCTATAGTAGCTTAAAACAAACTATACTTTTATAGGTGAATAAGGGTTACTATGCATGTTTATCTATTTATCCATCCAAACTATCTTCTTTAATTTATTACATGTAATACCCTTTTGCATATTTTCACACATTCAAGTATTTTTTTTCATGTTTATACATTTATCTATTCGAACAAGTTTAATTAATTTATTATATAATATCATTTTTCATCTTTGCACACATTCAAGTGTACTCTTTTTTAGAATATACTTTTCTATGATTTTCTTGTTGGAAATAAATTAAAGGCTATTGCATTCCTCCAACCAAGAACTATGTTTCCAGGTAGTTCACACAAATATCTAACTCCTACTTCCCAGGATGAGTACAATCATTCTTTTCAAATATACCTTTATATTTTATCAGACCCATTTTATCTCCCAGAATCTTTTTAAGTGAGTTTCACCCATGACATTTTTATTTTTAGTCATGTGTTTTCTTTGTAGTCTGCAAAACCAACAATTCAACTCTAGCAAAAAGGAGAACTTTTTATTTTTATTTTCTTTTATCTTGCCTCTTCTTGGGCATAATTCATTTCATGTGAATTAGAAGTATAATATCACATGTAAGCCTTTAATAGTTTTTCAAGAATCATAACACAAAAAGCCAAATTTTCTTTTATATTAATAAAAATATATATTTACACTATCATATGTCACATAACTTGACCCACTTTGTCTTCTTAGGGGAAATTGAATATTAAATTAAAAACAAATATAAATCAAAGGATAAAAATTCAGCTCCATACTTGTATTTTTGAAATATATTTTGATTAAAATATTTGTAAGAAAATTAAATTGAACTTAAATGAATTAATATACAATATTGAACTTTTTCCTCATTTTCATATGATATTATGATATTACGTATGTGTAAAAACCCCACGCAAAAAGGACGAAAAGAACACAAAAAATAAACCCATACTAAAAAATATAAAACACATTTTCAAATTCTATCATTATAAAGAATCAATTACTAGCTAATTAATTTCTAAAGTACGCAATTTCTTGCAAATTATGATAAATGTTTTGTGGTATATTTATTTTTTAAATGTATTAAGTAGTTGCGCTTGCAAAATGTTTATCATCATAATCATTTCTGATATTATAGTTATTTTTATTAGTGAAATATATGTTAGTTAATAGATGTTATGATCATTT
Organism: Pinus taeda; assembly: GCA_000404065.3. Classification (NCBI taxonomy): domain Eukaryota; kingdom Viridiplantae; phylum Streptophyta; class Pinopsida; order Pinales; family Pinaceae; genus Pinus; species Pinus taeda. The sequence continues at coordinate 7,969 of APFE030714530.1, forward strand.
GTAGGAATAAGTGGGATGTTATTAGATTGAATATCAATTTGCACATACATTTGCACATAAAATAAGTTAATACCCAAATTCAACTTGTTTAAAGTGTAATTGTTATATACGATCTTTATGTATGGGCAAAACCATTATATATGCACAAACACAAACATATACTCAAAATTAACTATAATCACAAACATTTGAAATTCTATCATGAAACATAAAATTGTAATTAATTATAAGAATATAATAATTAAAATTATTTGTTATTGTAAAATACACGCATTGAATAGTGGTGGTTACAACAAAAAATACATTTTCATTCATGACGTCATGGTGGTTTACCAAATTAAGTGAACTTTTATTAAATTAAGCATAGATGATCTATGTAAGCATTCAATACATTTGATGTGTAATTCTTGCATTGTATACTATGCATGCTTAAAATCATCATATAAGTTATTTGTATCAAGTTATTCTAATAAAAGTAAAATTGTGTTCAAGAATTTATTGACATACGCACACAAAAAAACAATCAAATACATTACATAAAATAAACACACAAACATCTAAATTTCTACCATCACAAAACATTGATTTGTAACTAATTATCAATATATATTGATTAAAAATACTTCTCAAAGATTTATTGAATAAAGATACTTACAAAAAAATCCATGGCCATTCATGATCTCTTTTTTTTTTTGCAAAAATAAATGAAATTTTGTTAAACTAAATGCTAATTATAACATATATAGTTTAATACACATTCAATTATTTGGGACTGTAATTCTTGCATTTTATATTTTATGTGTGTAAAATCATCATAGAGGTTATTTGTATCAAGTCAAGAGACAAATTTGTGCAATGACCTTCCATACAGGATATTCTAATGAAAGCTTTTCTTGTGTTCTAATGTTATACGCAAACGAGAGCATAAACAAACAAACACATGCATTTCATAAAATAAAAACACAAACATTTAAAATTCTATCACCATAAAACATCAACCTGTAACTAATTATAAAAATCATATTTATTAAAACCACTTATAAAGAATATTGTGCATTGAATAGTGGTGCCTACAAAAAATGAAATTCCTTCATGATGTTAAAAAAATAAGATTTTATTAAATTAAATAACAATTTAAAGATTAATAAGTTAATATACAAATTCTACTCATTCTATAAGTTATTATTGTATATGATATTACATATGTGTAAAAATATCATACACAAACAAACAACCAAAAGCAAAAAAAAGCGCAACAAACAAATACACAACATAAAATAAAACCACATACATTTAAAATTCTATCATGGGAAAACATCATTTTGTAAATTTACTTTTAAATTTTATGTTTATTTTGCTTGATATATTTTCAATTTTACATTGAATGATTATGGTTAAAATAATAATCATGCTCATAGTCACCTGTGATGTTGTGATTACTTTTGTTGTTGAAAATTATATTTTGATTAAAAGTAATAATGAAAAATTGTGATTTTCAAACATACAAAATTGGTGATGGTTCTTACAAGGAAAATCCATAGTCATTGTTACTTGTGGTATTGTCATGGTTATTTGTATCTATAAAATTTATTGACTAAAAATATTTAAAAAAATTGATTTTATACTAAATACATTTAACAAGTTATACACTCCACCCATTTTGTACCATAAAAAATTAACTAACTAATAAAGTAATTATGAACATTCAACCATTGAATTAAATAAAAAATTTGACTAAACTATAAGAGAGGAATATATTAATTAAAAAACCAAATTAAATATTGATAGAGGAACTCTGCCAAGATCACAAGGTCGGTGTGATGGATAGGATTTCTAAGTATTTTCAGTTTCCCTACGCGTTCGGGTTTCTTCAGAAATCTAATCCATCTGTGTCATCGTTAGGGCACGATCACGTTGCTCATGGGTCTGATAATGGGGTTTCTGAATGGAGTTAATACTAGTTTTGTTCTCCTATGTAGGGATGGAGGCTGACAGCTCAGGCTATCGATAGTATCATTCGTCAAATCGTCAACGCAGAGTATCTTCTCACCCGATACGGACACGATGGCATATAAGGAAATGAAGGGCATCACATTGATGAGATGGGAATGGACCTGTGTAGGATTAAGGTGACTTTGGAGGATCCCGTCATCCACCATCATATTAAAATCGAGAATTCCGGGATGATCACCTGGACTAAGAAATTCAAAGTGCATAGGGGCAGTGTCTAGGTCTAGTATTCCCAAGCGAGCATAATCAAATCAAGGTCAAGTAAATGGAGGCTTTTTGTCCATAGATATCCTCAGAGGAAAATTTGTTGCCTCAACAACACTAGATGAGACAAACAATATACCCAACCCCTACATAGTGTAACAACTGAATCAAATCCCAGTAACGACTGTAGATCTACCATAAACAAATGGTTTGGGAACAACATATGAATCTCAGGCAGTACTATGCAGATTCAGTAGTTTTTGGATGAAACCAGTTGATCTCTTCCATTAGATATTTACAAATTCAACAATAAATTTTGAGATTCAATTTTGCTACAACGACTTGTTCCTAGTAAAATTTTCATCATGAGAGGATTTTGAATATATATTGCCAGAGGGTCCATGGTTTTTAGGCTCTGTGAGAGATCTTGTCACCCCTTGGTTCCCATATTTTCATCCCAATATAATGGTAGTATCTCGAACGTCGGTTTGGGTTAGATTTCATAATCTACACCTACATTTGTAATCCATAAAGTGATAGAAGCCATTGGGAACACATTAGGGTGATACATAAAGAAAAATAAACAAATATTTGAGGAAAAAATCTATATAATCACCATAATTTGTGTGGAGGTAGACCTCATCAAAGGATTTTCAGATCATATTCTCTTGACATGCAACAAGCAGCGCTCGACATAGTTCCTAGATTTTGAGAACACAACATTTAGATTTGAAATAAGCCAACAAATGGGACATCCAAATGATTTATGTCATGATTCTAAGAAATTTCATCAAGGGAAAAAGAAGAGAAGAAAGCAACCCAAGGGATGGCAATTCCCACAGCAGTTGCCTCACAAAGAAGAGGATGATGAAGAAATAGATCCTCCTACCAATGAAGAAGCCCAAAATACACAAGAAAATGTAGAAAAGGGGAGCATTAATCATGAAGTTTTAGGAACTCCAACAGAGACATCAAGGCATAAGATGATCCCTGTAGAAATGGAGACAAGGGACTCAAAATGTCATCATCTATCTAAATGTTTGGATTCAGATAAGGAAAATCCAAGAATGAATGAAGGGACCGACCTAGCGCTTGTAATGACCACTCCTTCCCAAGGATAACGGCGAAAGTCTAAAAAGATGAAATGGATAAGAGGGTAACATGATTACCACCATTTTGGAGTTGTATTTTTGGTCTATGTGATCACCACTTTTCATTGGCATGTTTGAATGCATTATCAACATATACAACATGTAATTTTTGTTGTCATTAATAAAATTGTGATTTTTAAGTATGGGGGATTACGCAGTGCATTATATTAGATATCATTTTGGGATTCAACTGCGTTAAGTAAGTCATTCACGTATGACCATTTCCATGAGAGGTAGTCGTAACTGACTAATTACTCATGATTTTTGAATAGTTCACTTAGCACTCATTGCATCGGGTGATGCTCACAGGGGTGAAGAAGTGGGATTGAAACTAGTGAAAAGTGGAGAACGAATCACATAGCATCAATCATCACTTCCGGGGCTTGCACCCGGTAACCAGGACTTCCCAGGAGGTCACCCATCCCAGAACTCCTCTGGCTCAAGCGCGCTTAACTGTGGAGTTTTTCCCCCACAATCAAGCCCACTTAGCTTGCTACCCCATTTGCAAAACCTTAGCAAGTATTGTGCCTCATGAACCATTCAATTAGAGATCCCTTGACTCTTTTTGAATTTAAGTATGGGGGATTATGCAGTGCATTATATTAGATATCATTT
>APFE030714534.1:2497-26351 GCA_000404065.3 Pinus taeda
TCTTCTCTCCTCCAGGTACCACGTTTCATCAATTTTCATACTGGATACACTGAAGCACAACACATAATCTGAAAGGCCACGTTTCATCCAATTTTCATACTAGACCCAACAACAACATTGAAGCACATAATCAAACAATCTTCTGAATCACCCGATCACCAGATCCATACACATACAATGATATTATGAGATTTATCTAGTACATAAAGATAAGTCATTAATCATGCTGCTATCTGAACTCAATACCAGTAACCAAACATCAGTTATGCACCCAAAACCCTACAGAATAGTTAAAACAAATTTCAAGCAGGGACCACAACCTCACTTGGTATAGATCTGCAAATATCCGCACTTCCACTTGCTTCGAGCCTGCAGATATCCGCACCTGTACCTTCTGTGGCGCCACGCACCTCCACAGCTGCGCCTCCTGTAGCGCCGTGCACCTCCGCAGCTGCACCTTATGTGGCGTTGCGGGCCTTCGCAGCTGCACCTCCTGTGGCACCGCGAACCTCCGCAGCTGCGCCTCCTTTGGCATCACGGACCTCCGCACCTGCACCTTCTGTGGCACCGCGGACCTCCGCAGCTGCGCCTCCTGTGGCGCCGCGGACCTCTACACTTGCGCCTTCTGTGGCGCCGTGCACCTCCACGGTTGCAGCGCTTCTGGTCTTGCGTATTTGCGCACCTGCAACGCTTCTGTGCCTGCGTATCTCTGCACTTTTCTTTCACTGGACCTGTGTACCTCCGGGTATAGATAATTTCAAGACTTGAAGAATAACCCAGACTGTCAGATCTATAGATCTGATCATGCGCCGAAGTGATCTCAACCTATCAGTAGATTCACCTCATTTAGATCTAGACATTACTCCCAAGAGATTCATAGTATTTCAGATCTAGCTCACATAAGATGTTCAACCCAAAAGCATACACAAGCCAAATGATCTCCTTTGCTTTATATAGCCAGCTCTTCTCAATCATGGATCAATACCACGGGCCAAAACCATAATAACACAATTCCGTCGGCTAAATACCAAGAGTTAAACATAAGAAACCCCACGTGTGCTTTTCTTTGCCTTGAAGTAAGTGAACTGGGGGTACACATCTCTTGAACGGGATAACTGCGGGTATGTACACACTTTATATAACACCGGCCTGCGTGTACGCACCTTCTGTAAGGTTTACCTGCGTACCCCTTATTTTCTTCAATATTTGATAGTTGATCATCAATCTCTGTTGCTGACTTCAAGCACTGTGATCTATCACCTGAATGGGTTGCCATCAAGGACAACACTTTAGCCATAATGCCAACACTAAAATCCTACTCGATCTAAGTTTAACATCATTAAGATCTAGAGGAAAAATCATGTATGTAGGAAATTGTTGTCCTTCTACCATGTAAGCAATCTGAGGGATTTTAATTTTGGGATTTGGTAATGGTTGGGATGGTAGTTGATTTGGCTTCTGTTGAAATCGAAGCAAGAGTTGAGGATTTTGGTTTTGTTGAGGAGGTTGTTGTTGTGGAAATGGCAATGAAAGTTGTGGGATTTGATTTGGAAGTTGTGGATTTTTTTGTTGGCTTTGTGGGGGAGGATAGCCATGATAAGATGGAGGATATTGATAATATTGAGCAAATCTCCCATAAGGATTTTGTACCCCTTGTGCCCATGATTGAGATTGATATTGATTTTGAGGTTGAGGCCAAGGTTGTTGCCAAGAATTCCAATTTGGTCGGGGCTGAAAATTCATAGGATTGTTAAATCCTTGATTTTATTGCCCTTGAAAAGGTCTTCTTGAAATGGAAGAAAGATACTCTACAGAATTTGGGTCCTCCTGAAAGACAGCTTTGAGTCCTAGGATTGAAGGACAATCCTTGGTCTCATGACTTTCTGAGCAAATCATACATGTTTCTACAACTTTTGCATATAAGGGAAATTCTCTTAGAGCATGTCCCTTTCTACATTTGGGCAAAAGATGGCTAAGGCATCAGTTTCTGTTTTCTGCTTGTTTTGAATTTTGACGGTGTCTAGCTGTTGACTAAGGCTGCCTAGAATGTTAGTTTTGAACTCATCAAGAATATTGCCAATCTTTGCCCTACTTACTATCCTAGTTGTAGATTTATTTGCTTTAATCAGAGAAGGATCTCTAGGCCCTTTTCTAGTTTTAGTTTTTCCCCTTGAGAGATGGACACATAGTTATACTATGTCACATAGTGGAAGTTGAGAGGTGTCTCCCTCCCCCATCATGTTTAAAATATCTATTAATTCATCTCTAATGGCTTTCAATAAAAGGTTTCCTCATATAAATTGGTCATTTTTTCTCTCTTTAAGTTGTATTGAAATCCTTCAATTAAATCCTCCTAGTTCTCATCTTCTTTTTGCATCATTTTGAATACCTCATCCTTATGATTAGTAGGCATATAATAATCTAGATATGTATCCAAAAATGCCTACCTCATATCATTCCAAGTCCTAATAGATTGAGTGACTAATCCCATAAACCATTTTAGAGCAGCCCCTTTCAATGTTCAAGGGAATAGTTTAAGTTTTTGAGAGTCTTCTAGATAGTCACAGGTTCGGCATAAGGCTTCAAACTCAAATAAAAATGTTTCAGGATCCTCACTTCACAACCCATAAAAGTTTGGGAGGATAGATGGTGAAATGTTTTTTTATTATTGTATGGGTTTCCTCATCTACTATAGGGAATCCAAATGAGTTATCTCCTTCCCTATTTCCCCCATTATTATCTCTACCTCCTCAATTATTACCTCTAACACCTCCATTATTTCCTCTACCTCTACCTCTACCCCCTCCTCCAAATCGTGAAAATTCTCCATCTTGTACCTCTTCTACCATGATAGTTTCTTTAGAATCTTTTGGCTCTTCTATTAATAGTTGATGAGATAGATTTTCTACCTCTTCTTCTTCTCTAGGTAATTCTACTTCTTCTATTGCAATAGGCTACCTTATCGAGGTGAAGAAGGGTTCTTCTCCTAGGTCAGACTTGGTAGCTAATATGGGAGAATCATCTAATTTAGTTGCTGCCCCTTGAATTCCAGGAACCCTAAGGATGGGAGTATGAGTCTAGGATGGAGGTGTATCTTGTCTATTCCTTGAAGTAGTTGGAGTTGTAAAAATCGAACTTTTTCCCCTAGCTATAAGCCTTCCCCTAGAATCTCTTTCTCTATGCATGTCATTTAAAAAAAAAAAAAAATTATGATTTTTTAATTGGATTAATAATCCTTTTTCTGATCTTCCAAATCACACTAGGTGCAAGAAGAGAGCATACTCAAGAAATTATTGAACTAATAATTCTCTTTTCTGATCCTCCAGATCACACTAGGTGCAAGAGGAGAGCATACTTCAAGAAATTATCAAATTTTCCCTTTTTTGTTTTGAATGTAAGAGATAGGCTACCTAGTTACACTTCCCCGACAATGGCGCCAAAATGTTTAGTCAATTTAGTGTGTCCTAAATTGCTACATAAGTTATCAATCTGGGAGTCATAAACTGATGAAGTGTAGTGCACTATATGTGCTAGACAACCCTTTTCTTACTTCACTGTTTTCAGTTTTATCTTGTTTTAGGGTTTTGTTCTTGTTGGTCTCCTAAAGTGCTTAATGCAAATGGAAATCCTATTCTAAAGTTTTAAGAATAATTTTAAAGATCAAGTATGGATGTATAGTTGAGGACAAGGTTTATGCTTCTTATGGTAATTTCCAAACTTGGAACTTCAAAGATCTCAAAACATGCTCTTTACAAAATCAGAAATTGAACAAGAGTGTAAACATGCAGCTACATAAATCAAGCTAAAAATGAAGTACTGAAAATGAGGTTACCATCTCTGATGTCCATCCTAATTACAAAGTTGAAACCTAATAAATTGTTGCACTCAAGACTAAAAATTAAAGAAACTGGAAACTAGTCAATGATTTCACCCATAATCACAATATTTTGTCAATTAACTTCTAAAACGGGGTTAAGCTAAAGACTCTAGAAATATCATCATATGGCATGAAAGAATGATATTGAAATTATCTAATTTTCACTTTAATGAAAGCAAAGTCAATTAATCCATCTATAATCACAATATTTCATCAATTAAATTCTAAAACAGGGTTAAGCTAAATACTCTGAAAATATCATCATATAGCATGAAAAAGCTGACATCTAAACTATCTACTTGTGGACTAATGAAAGCAAAATCAATCACTTCACCTATAATCACAATAGCTCACCAATTAATTTCTAAAACAGGGGTTAAGCTAAAGGCTCCAAAGATATCATCATATAGCATGAAGAACTAATATCTAAACTATCTTAAGCACTAAAAAAATCTCACTAAATAAAAGCATAACAACTGGAATTGAAAACTAAATTTGAACAGAGGAAGAAAGTCTCAGATCACCATTTGATGGGAAAACTACATTAGAAAGCTCGAGCATAACCTATTCTGAAATGCACTGATCAACGTTAGTAGAAAATATAACAAGCTGCAAAAGCATGTACAAGATTAAGATTACTAAAACCATAAGCAAAACATGAGAAATATATAGCTCAAATAAGAGAAAATATACATGAAAAACTATACAAAACAAAAGAAGAACCTTAGCCATGCAAGGGCCCTCTACACAGTGTTGGACTAACACGATGTCACTTCAAACCACGCTCAAACAACCATGTGAAAAGAACAGAGTTTTGTATTATGAAATAGAGGAATATCTCTCTCAGTTACACAATAGTAAAATAACACTACATCAACAATATCAAGAACTAACTATCTGCATTGCAAATGCTTATATTTATAGAGGAAATAAATAATTGTATTTTAGAGGAAATTCTTCAGCAATGGACACGTGAACAGGTCAGAATCCAAAGATTCAGCCTCTTGGTTGCCATGAGCAGTAAATCTATGCAAGGTGGATGTTGGATTGTGTTATGGGGATGGCCTACATGTGGAAAAAATGGATCCATGAGTTCAGTAATGGCTTCGGTCTTCTTTTACGTGCAGGAAAAGGGTCCTAGTTGACATGGTACTCTTTGTTGACCACGCTTTGACTAGTACCTTTCTTCATGAATTTGGCTAAGAAAATAGGACCTCATCCATGTGTGGATTGTTCTTGAGCTACCCATATGTCTCATTCCTCCTACCGACACTTGTAACCTATAGAACAATGAAAACGGTTGTGGAATTGTGAGTTAGCTGTGGAAAGTGGCTACATTCCATAGCTGATAAACAAAACTTAAATAAAATAACACACACAATGATATAATTTGAAAATCACTCAAATATACTCCTGAAATAAACATGTAACAAATCTTGATAGCTTATAAGGCACTGATATGGGAAAATAGAAGAGAAAAGATTTAAGAAAATGTGTGGAAGAGAGGTAGTTCTGGGGCTCAACAATCCCCTTAAAGATCGAGCTCCAAAGGTAGGATCAATGCAGCCACAGATGTATAAAATGTGCAAGGAGCCCAGTCCTGATTGAATATCACCAATACGAGGTAGCCATGCCACAAATTTAGAAGCCACAGGTTCCTGCAGTAGAAATCCATAGATAGAATGCCAAAGTCTGAGCATGCAACAACACAGTAGCACACAATTCTCGACTAACAAGTAGGTGACTAAACCGTTTCCTCTGTTGCATGAGTATAATTTAAAAACTGCATGGATAAGTGAGATGGTTGTGATTAAATGAGATCGGTGGCCAGCTAACTGGCCACCCTTGTCCAGTCCAAATAGCTCTTAGTGGGTGCAATCAACATGTGTTCAGTCAATTCGAAAAAATATCAAAACATGTAGTGGTGGAATCTAACGAGAATGATTGAAATAATTACGGAAGGTGGCATAAAAGTTTCATCATGACACTGAAGTAGGGACCCACAGTCTAGATGAGGGTAATGTACCCTTCCTACCACCTCACCTCATCACTGCAGAACGCTCCCATAAAGCTTAAGTATGCTACAGTCGACTGCCTTCACCACCTTTGTTCTCATTTGTGTCGATGAGCTCTCGACTATAGAAACCTACCTACCACCTCCAGAGCCTCGAAACAGTCGCTCTCTGTTAGTTTCAGAACCTTTCCACTTATCGGACTATACAGGAGCAAAAATGAAGTCCTACAGGAACCTTTCTACAAGAAGGCCAGTGAGCAGCACCACAGAGGAAAACTCAGGATTTCATGAGAAATTCGTGTTGAAAAAGGTAGGCCCAGTAAAACACACTCTGCATTTCCATATATATATACAAAAGGTGGTGTGATTCCAAGCGAGGTATTGAGTTGAAAAGGGCAGGAAAGTGAGAACAGAGTCTACCCGTGTTTTTCTATAATAATATATATATAATATATATATATATATATATAATATATATATAATAATATATATATATAGTTTCTCCATTTTCTCTTTGCACTAAAATATTGTCTCCTTCTCCTCCATGGTATTCTCCTATGTAAAGAAATGATGCAACTCTAGAAAATCAAGCCTATAAAGAGTGAACTTGCATTGGGTATCTTCTTATTTTGAAAAAGGAAAAAACACAGTTCTGTATGTTCTCTATTTTTTAAGATGTCGTTTCCCTCAAACAGATAGAGAAGTAATGTGAGTCTAGAAAACAGATTTTGGAAGGAAGGAAAGTTGAAATTTGTTTAAAAAAAAAAAACACAAAAACTCTCTCCATGTTTCTTGAATTAAAACCTCAACTGTTCCTTTGTTTTCAGGATTGAAACTTGTTGCCTCCCTCTTCAACTGAGATATTCCAGCAGAATCTGAAACATCATGATACATAGTTTTATGAGGAAGGAGCGTCTGAATTCAACTAAGTTGCATGAAAATCTAGAAGTGGTAGCCCTCTTCACTAGAGAAAATTGGATACCTTTCCTCGAAAAGTTGCATGGGTATGATGATGAAGTCATAGAGGAATTTATATTGTCTTTAAAGCCTCACTCAAAAACCCATGCCATTGTCAGTTTTAGGGGTCTAACTATATAAATCACCCTAGATTTCATCAACAAGATTACAAGTCTCCCACTTGAACTACCATAGAGGAAGGAAGAAAAACCACCGGGTCAAGTTGCCAAGAAGACCTATTTCCAGCCTAATAAGCATCCCATGGAGGACAAGAATGGCATCAGGAGAACAAGGATACCTTACCCATTGGATGAGGTTAGTTATCAGATTATGAAATACATCTCCTGTGAAGGAGGATACAACATAGTTTATGGGTACCATTTTAGACTATTACATGAACTCAGATATGGCATGGACCTCACTGCATCCAGAAAACTCAGTATTCCATATTTTCTCCTCAATAGAATCTAGCACCAAATTGAAGGCAGGGGTTCTAGACCAATTGGTTCACCATGGGCTAATTAAATTGCTGGTGGAGGATGCCCTCCACACTTTCACAATCCCCATAGCCTAGGAGACTTTCAGAAACATGAATAAAGAGGATGATATAAAAACTCCCACCTAACCTTAGTCCGTTTGATAGTGAATAGGAAGAACAAAAAGGAGAAGATGAGAAGGGAACCCATAAAGAAGAAAATAACACTCAAATGCAAGAAGAGGAACCCCACATAGAAATAGAAGGAAACCAGATAGAAAAAGGGAAACATGACACCACTAAAGATGAGACTAAAGTAGAGAAGAAGAAAGAATCAAAAGCAAAAAAAGGTAAAACCACAACAGAGAAAAATAAGAGGCCAAGAACTAAAAGGAAGAATCCTAAGATAGTTCAGAAAAAGGTTGCCACAGGAAAAGTAGAAGCTAAGAATGTAGAGGAGTAAACAAAATCAGAAACAACAGAAGAAAAACCAATAGAAACAGGAAAAACAACAAATGAAGAAGAAAAAGCAAAGCAGGAAGAAGTGTCTCCTGGGACACTAGCAAGAGAGGCAATAGTTGTTCTTACTGTACTTAGTACTCCAGCCAAACCCAAAGGAAGAAGGAAGAGACAATGATCTATGTACTTCAAGGTTTGAGAGAGAACTAGAATAAAGATGGAGAAGCCTCAACCACCTTCAAAGGAGCCCATCATCATTGAAGATGTGCCTACTACAAAAGAGGACGAATCTCCATCCAAAACTCCCATTACCTATGAAAGGGGCAGCCCTAGAGCTTCTACTTGGAAAGAAAGGATCAAACTTATGGACTCTAAAACAGTCCTGTAGGAGGCATAGACCGCTCTACAGGAGACATTGACAAAGCTTCAAGAGACTGAGAATCTTGAAAAGAAGGCAGAAGGACAGAACCAAGAGAAAGATAAGGCAAAAGAGATACCAGAGCCTAACCCTCAGCCTAATTTAGGCTCTTATTACAACCTTCTGGAAGGAGGGAAAATCATCCCAAAAAATTTTGCAGTCTCTATTTTCCTTGACATGGAAAAGGAAAGAGTAAGGAACCATACATGGATGCAGATTGCAAAATCAAAAGGGGTGGATGACATTGAGCACATGGAAGACAAATTGAGAAAAATGGGCAAAGAATTAAGCGTGGTCAAGCATACAAAAACCATAATAAGAGCTTAATTGGAGGCAGAAAATGAAATGTTAAAAAAGAAGCTGCAAGAAATGGAACCTCAGGTACAAAATGAGCTGTTAATCTTAAAAAGACACCAGCATGAAGAGGAATCCCAGGCAGAAGGTGAGATATTAATAAAACAGCAACAGGAAAGGGAACCCCAAGTAGAAAATCAGGTATTAATCTTAAGAAGGCAGCTACAGGAAAGGGAAGCCTAATTAGCCTGCATGGTCAGCTAGGCTATGGAGGCACTACAATGTAGGTAGCCAGCTAAATCATATGCAGTGTACCTCAAGGATCAATGGCTCCAATTTCAAATCAAGACTCTGGCCCAGGGAGGCACCATACATTTTCAGGATTATGGCCAATTCATGGATCTATGTGATCAGAGTTCAGAAGAGGAAAAAGAAAAGCTAGCAGAGTTTTACTTACACAACATGCGCCTTACTGATATGAACCTATGGAATCCCAATGCTATGTTAGGAGACTTGCAGCTGATGACCATGGCATCTTGGATGAGTCATGAACAGAAAAGGGTAGCAGAAATCCCAAAAATGATGGCAAAAGAGCTGAATGAACCTATGATGATTAGAGTAGAGCCAACTGACCCCATGTCTCTCATCTATTCCCATTAACACCTTGCAGCTAATCCTCAAAGTGTCCCCAAATATATTGATGAGCAGGCCCAGGCTATTGCACATTTCTAGGACATGGAGAGATTGTTTGGAGATGACTGCATTCATGCCTACATGAGAAGCTAGAACACATTGCCACACAACCTACATATTAGGGAGTATCACTCCCCAAATAGGATGAGGGAAGCCATGAGGAGAGTGCCACTGTATAAGCACTCTATGCAAATCTTGAAGGCCAATTGGATTGGCCTCAAATTCAGTCCTCCACTACTGCTAGGACTGCTGGAAGGAGTAAAAGAGGAGGAAGAATAGAAATAGTGGGAAGAGGTGGATAGAAAGACAGGATTCCATGATAAAGAGGAAGATATCACATCAGAAGCATGGGATTTCACGGAATCTATCAGAGCCATCAAGGATGAAGAGTTAGACTAGTTGCTCAAAGGATGAGCAACCCATTCAGTAGGGTGGTGATGATGAGCCCCAGAAATGGGTAATTATATGGGCTCATTTTGCCTCTTAATTCAACTTAATCCACCATTCTCATTAGTTTATTGCATGTTTTTTATTATATTTATGCTAATAGAGTGAATTCGGTTAGTCATTTTTCCATGTAGTCTAATGTGTGATTTATGCAAATTTTTTGGTCAATTTTGGACAACGTCAAAGGATTTATGAGCAAATGGAAGCAAATATTTGAGTAAAACAAGGAAGAGGATTTGTAGGGGGGGTGCCTCCTTCATTTATGACCCCTTTCCTTGAATCCTCCATCAGCAACTTGGAGCACAGGCAACCACATTGATGCATCTAAGGGGTAGACGAGCAAGTAAAGAAGGACTGTTGTTTATCTCCAGTTCTGGGAAGCCAAGCTCCTTGATTTTAGGAATGTTTTTGGAGGACTCCATTTGTATAAATAAGGGGGCTTAGAGCTTTATTAGGTTAGCCAGTCATTAGTAGAATTTTCGCACTTTTGTTCAGCACTTGTTCAACTCATTTTCGAGCTTCCTTTTTTAGAACAATTTATGTAATGTGACTTTTACTTTTGATAATGGAGATGAAACATTTTTTGAGCAAGCGCTGATCTCTTTCAGAGGGCTGAATCTCTTAGCCTAGGGCCCAGCCCTAGCTGCCCAACACCTCTAGCTTTGTACTTATACGTTTTTTCTTCAGTTCATGAGTTAATTTCTGTTACATAGATTCATTTTACTTTTTTTAGATTAAGTTGATTTTGATGGTTTCCATAGCTGTTTTTGCTTCAGTTGCTCAAGTAGGTTAATGCAGTGATAGACTAAGATTGAAAAGGGCCAACAACAGGCCCTGATCTCCTTTCTCCCTTTTTGGGACTATGATTTGAGGTCAAGGCACTATTGCTGCCACAAAAAACAGAGTTTTGTTCTCCCATGCAATTTCTAGTGTGATGACTTGATTTGGAAAGATTAATGTCTTACTTCAAATTCAGTTGCCTAGATCATTTCCTATCCTTTTACAATAGATCTCTCTGCATGCTTTTCTGTTCAAAGGTTATTGTTCAACATTTTCCATTTGTAGGTCAGAAATTAGGTCAAGTTAGAGGAATTTCTGTTTCCATGGTATAGCTAGTCCTTTCTTTGCTCAGTTTCTGTAAGTAGATGTGTAGGTCTCTTGCAGGATAGCTCAGCTCACCATACCTCCATAAAGCAGCCATCATCTGCTCAATTCTCACATATTTCCCAAGTCATTCACAACATTTCACCAATATGCCCTAATTTCTACATTTTTTTCCGTAAGCTTCCCTCTTGCCATTTGAACAAATCCAACCATCCTCTTTTTTCTTGATCTTCCTTAATAGGCTCCAGAAACCTTGACACATCCTCTAGTATTTAACTACACTTTCCCACCATTTTTCCAATCTTAAAACCTCTAAAAATAGCTCTCGACATCCTCCTGTAGATCCCCTGCGACCTCCTGTAGAATTTCCTGTGAGTGATTTTTCAAAGTCCGATTTCAGGGTAAGTCTTCATAAGGCTACCAAAGGCTTCTTAGGACTCCTCCATAGCTTCCTACACATCTACAAAGGCCAAAACCATCCTCCATCACCATCAAACCTTTTCCACAAGCACAAATAGATAAATTGCAAGAATAATAATTTTGCATGAAAACACTCAAAAACACAAAAAAATGTTCCTGTTCTCATTTCCTTTCAGTGGTAGCTTAAATAGATGCAATTTACCCTTTTAGTAGTCAATGGAACTCATTTCATCAGTTTTCATCTCTTTTTCTGCAAAAGTAGGGTTAGTTGGAAAAATTAGGCTTTGCTAGAGTTTTCTTTACATTCCAGTCTGCCTTCTCTTTCTACAAGTAGAATAGCCTTTGTAGAGTTAGATTTATTTCATCACAGCTAAAATCTTCTTCTCGAAACTCATAGAAGGTGGCTTGAGCTCCTAGTGATCTTGTGTCAGCTGTCCAAGTGATAGCCTGCAGTAAGAGCTAGTACCTGTGCATACAACACTGTCGCTTCCAAGTTTGTTATGAACTACTAGGTTGATAAAAGTAAAGTAGGAAGCCCCAGGAGTTGTAGCATTACTGTTGCAATACTAACGCTCACAAATCTTTGACTGAACATGGTCTACCATAGGTGTTAGCAAAACCCCTGAGCAGTAAAGGCATTCCCTTGAAGCCAAAACAACTCTGGTACCAAATGTAGGATTTAACCCTGTGCATAAATTACCTACATATGAATTCCAAAAAGAGAAAGTTAACAATAGTGAGAGAATAACACATAAAACACATATACACAGAGATTTTCCACTGGATCCCAAAACTGGGACTACTAGACTGATTTTTCATTATGTTCCTTTCAGTGTTACAACACATATATATACATGTCGAAGCATCCATAAACTCCAATCCATTAACCCTGTATTAGAACATAACCATATTTCCTTAACTGAATCTACAAAATACCATGGACAAAAAACCATCGCGCCCAAAACCATGTACAAAATCCATACACAAAACCATAGGTAGGTCCGCCCACCTAATATAGGGTCCAAAAAAAAAAATTCCCAGGGTGTTGCGTCAGACCCCATAGAGGGGGGTTGCTTCCCTCCTCATACCCCCCTCTGACCCCCTTGCGATGCCCGGTGAAACTAAGGGGCAACTCCCCCCACCCCCCTCCTCTAACCCCCCGGCTTCACTACTAGGGCTAGTCATGGAAAGAATATAACACAACCCAACAGCAACTAATCTCTTAGTTTCTCAAGAAAATTTTGACTCAAAAGATTTAGATCTAAAATCTAATTTGGTCGAAAAAAATCTCTGATGGAAACTTCCTTTTCACCTGACTATCCCTTGTTCCCTACTATTTCCAATTCAATAACTTGTCAAGAAGATACTCCATGCTCTTGAAGTTCATCATCTAATGTGTGAAAATTTGTATTGATAGAAGGTAGTGAGGTTATCCATGATGAAAAGGAAAAAAATTAAGTCATCAAATATCCATTCCATGCCTTATCATTTTTAGTCTTGTATGAAGAATTTTTTTTTCAAGTTCCTCATGAGACTTTTCCAATATATCCATGCTTAGATTTTAAATTAGATGACTCTTATCACTTGGGTAATCTATTTGTTGAGGTTGTCAAATCTCATCAGATCGTGGATGTGGATGGTTTTCACCTAGACAATAGTGACCTTATGGAAATTACTGGTATCACTTGTGCACACACCATGCATGATTTGATTCAATCTTTGGAATCCAATTCTACAATACTTGAAAGTTTCGAGACTTGTCAGGATGTCAAGACACTTCAATTTTAGTTGATGGTTATGTCGTGTTCTCTTAATCCTAGCGAGATGCCAAAACAAATTCAAATCTATATTTTCTCACAAAATTATTTGCTTTACATAGTTTCACTAAATGCAAATTCCTTCTTGGAATATTTTCAATATTTTGGATATAGATCTTACCACTTTCAAGATTTAGTTTCTAATTGCCTTGAGGATTTTGTGTTAGTTGTTTCATCTTCATGCAAATATCTTGTATCAAACATGTGTTTGGAGTGTATTCCTTCCATAGGTACAATGATTTGTGAAGCTAGCGCATTTAAATATTATCATTGGTCAAAGGATTCATACCTGATATCACCAAAAAATGATCACCTAGCCATTTATAACTAGGAAGATTGAAATACACCATGTACGGTTAATTTTACCATAGTAAAATCACTTTCACCATGGGAGCTAATTTAATAAACCTTTTTTATTAAATTATTTATGAATAAAATTAAAAAAAAAAACTATGAGAATAATTGAATAAATAATTATTTATTTAATTTGTCCAGGAATAATTATTAAATCATTATTTATTAATTATTTTAAATTTCACACCATTCTTAATCCTCACAAAATAGTTATTAAATCATTTTATTTATTAATTATTTCTAAATATAGATATTTGATTGTTTTGAATATATTTTCTCTCTCCAAAAAATATAATAAAGTATTTTTAACCATTAGATCTTGATTTGGTCAATATTACTTTATTATGATCCATTTTCAAGATCAACCCAATACATTGTTATAAATCAAATGTTTTCCCATTCTTTCTTCACCATGATCATTATCATCTTCACCACTATCGTTCTCTTGCATTTGAGCTCCCACTTGAGTTCTACACATTATTTTGGGATTTCTCACATATTGAGAGAAAGAATCGATTACTGAAGCATCAAGGACATCATAGGATCTATCCAATGGAGGGGGATTTGTAGACCCTGTTAACACCCATGTTGTTCCCTATGACTCCCAAGGGAATACGGTCGGGGCAACCACTAACCAAGATTTGGAGTATAGGTCCTAGCCTACCTATAATCAGAGAGGGCTCTCTCTTTAAGTTTTGGCTCTGTTTTGTGAAGATTTTAGGCTAGTTATAAATTTCAGTTTTTGTTTGAGACTTTGGTTGTGAACTGTTGTTGTGAGAAGGGCATGAAATGTGTGAAAGATGCTAGTCCATTGGGCATATGGAGTCAGAAATCTGAGACAGTCATGGCGCCTGTGATGGAGAAAGTTTTACTGCAAGGCTAGATGGCTATTCTTAATATAAGTTCTGATTAGTGAGTGAAACAATGGGGAATGGAATTATAGACAGTGTGATAACAATTTGAACAACAATTTCTACTTAGTAGCATACATGAATTACTAAATAGTAACTGTGAAATATTTAGGGTTTATTGGAGTAGGTAAGAATTCCAATTAAACAGCTGAAGTCATAGAAAACATTTATAGTAAAGACAGATTGAGATCAGGGTGTCTCCATGGACAAATCCTGAGCTATTCTTTTTCTTTCTTCCTAGATTTAGAACAACATGAGAGATGTGAGCTTAAAAAAATAACAAAATGTTAACAGAGATAGAGAACACTTAATATATTAAGCCATAGCACTAGAATCCTGTAGCATCCAATGGTTCCAAGATAGCATGCATCAGTAAGACGCAATTCCTATAAACTCCAAGATTTGTTTATATCATTCTTCCAGAAATTACAGCAGAGTTCTCCTTCTTCACAAGAAACAACAACAACCACCCCTGCAAGCTTATGCGAGGGGGAATATATATAATCGGTTTTACAAAATATCTGATCCACTGAGTCACTTGATAAATTAAATATGCTCACCAACTTTACAAAATAGCAGATAAGGAAGTTATTGCTACCCTAAATGTAAGATAAATAGTCTTTAATTCTGTCAGAACTCTTCTTGACCTTTGGAGGACACTGAGTCTGTTGAGCGTTCTGCATTAATGCTGAATGATGTGTCTTTATACTTTGTCATGTTGTAGCTTTCTCGGCCCTGTTACCTGTAGCTGTCAATGTTGCTTTTAGTGGCTGAATCTTCCTGTTGAGTTGGCTCATTCCACTTTTCTCCAGTCATAGTGTATGCATCATATTTTCTGAACATGATGACTTATGTTTTTTATGACAAAACTTTGATGAAAACCTCCTGTTTATAGCAACAACTGTATCATTCTGGTACCACTCCTGTGTAGGTAATTGATGTCTCAAAATTGCATCTAAAGTTTCATCTGCCTCTGTGTATTTTTAGAAGTTTGGAGGCACTTCAAACAAATGTCTGATCTCATTCATAATAAAAAATAAGTTCTCTACTCTGTCATAGAGACTTTACCCAGATGCTGGCCCTGTTACCTCTGAAGTACTTGATCCTTGACTGATCTGATTGGTGGCAAATGTGTTCACCCTTTTGGCATAAATCTCATGTGATAGCAGTCTCCCTACACTGTTCAGCAAGCTAGGAAAACCTCTACCCTGTAATGCTACAAACTTATCCATGAATCTATTGATTTCTGTTTGCATGTCCTGGCTTCTTCTATCCAATGTTTGCACCAGGCTTTTCAATGTGAGGACCCTCTTTATCAGCTGGATGGTTTCAGTTCTGTTGGAGATTCCTATTGATGCCAGCTGAGGACCTGTCTGGTTATTAAGCACATTGATCATTATGTTGGCTATCTCAGGCATACTGCCTAGAGGTTCCCTGCTCTATGGACTTCCTTTTGTGCTTTGCCTATGAGCTCCATTTTCTCATGGATAGTCTCAATATATTGCCACTGATCTGTTATTGATTGGCCAATGTGGGTCCACAAAACTATCTTGACCTCAGCCACCACTTTGTCAAGGGTGAGCTCTTTCTCCAGCTCCTTTATCTTTTCTTTGAGAGCTTTTATTTCTCTCCCTTTTTCAGCTACATTCTGCTTGGACTTGTCATATTTTTCATTTAGCTTAGCTAAATTCTCCTTGGCTTCATTCAGCTTTGTCATCTGGGCTTCTAGGACCTTGATTTCACTCATCAACTTCTGCATATCAAGGCTCGGAGCCTGCTCTGAGGTTGGTGCTGGTGCCGATGTTGATGTTGATGGAGCTGTCTGCTCTATGGGAGAAGCACTAGTCTGTGGGGGCTCCTCAAGGTTTATGATCTCTGGAGGGGGCTGAGAAGTTTGACCTCCTTCTTTCTGCTGTAGGGCTGCCTGCAGTGTAGCTTCTGTCTCCTCCAGCTTCCCTTCTGTTTGCACTAGTTGTTTGTGCAGTGCTACTAGCAATGTTGCTACATCCTGGTCCTGTCTTTGCTGGGCAACCTCTTCTGTTTGAGGGTGAATGGTTGCTGGGATTTTAATCTTCTTTCTTAGAGCTGCAAGGTCTTCATCTCTTATTTTCAGTAGCGTTTGTATAGCCTTTGGTTCCTTTGGGTAATGCCCAAGCTCTATGATTATGTCCTCCAAAGACCTGATCCTGTTGTCTTTGGCCTGAGAGGATGCCTTCTCCAACTCAAGTTGGGCAGCTGTATTGTTCAGGTTGTTTTCCAACCTATTTGCCAGTAATGTTTTATCTGCCAGTGTTGAATAGACCATCTCACCCGTTTTCTTGTGAAGCTCTATTTGGTCCATAGGGTGGATGTCCTTGGCAAGAACCTCAAGGTTGGTTCTTATATAGTCTGCAGCTGACTGTGTCTGCAGCATGGTTGGCATGAAATGACTCATGGTCATTTTCCCTTCTGTTATGTCATAGGCCGACATAAGCCTCTGCTAATTGGCAGGGGCCATCTTAAGCAACTGGTTGTAGATCTAGAGCCTGAGTGGCTCATTTCTCATTTTAATATCAATGAATTGTTGCTTGATGCCTGTCTCATCTCTCCTTTGCTGAC
Organism: Pinus taeda; assembly: GCA_000404065.3. NCBI lineage: Eukaryota > Viridiplantae > Streptophyta > Pinopsida > Pinales > Pinaceae > Pinus > Pinus taeda. Next base: position 19,336 of record APFE030714534.1, read on the forward strand.
TTGAGGAGCTGACCTCTCCTCCAAGGGTTCGTTCTTGTTCCTGCTAAAAGGAACTGGCAGATGTCTCCATGCTCGGTGGACCCATGCCCAATGATTGCCGAGTAGGCATTTCTTCCTCGGAGAGGAGATTCAATCTCTACCTTTTCTCCCCTTGATTTGTGGATGTGGTGAGGGGATTCTCCTGCTCTCTATCCCTCTTCTTTCCCTTTTCTTCTTTCTGTGGAGTTTGCAGCACTGAGGCCTCCACTGTCTTTTCTTGCCTAGGAGGCACATTCTCTTGAGCCTGTTGCTCAGTGGATATTGGGGCTTTAGTTGTTTGTTCTTGCTGTATTGGCTGCCCCTCTTTTTGCCCTTTTTCTTGTTGTTCTACCTGCTTTTCTGCTTGTTGTTCTGCTTGTTGTTCTGCCATAGGAGGTGGTTGTTCCTGCTCCATTTGCTTCCTTTTATCCTTGCTTGATTCCTGTTGAGCAGTTCCAGCTGCTTGCTGCTGGGCTGTAGAAGATGAGGCAGTTGCTCCAAGTTGCTTTTGGTAGGAAGAGGAAACCTGCCCACAAGTTTCCAAGTCATCCTCTTTCTCAATATTCTTTGCTTCTCTTTGTAGCATTTGCTCTCTACCAATTGGCTCTTCTAGAGTGCCCTCTTTCCAGCTTAATGAATTGGCATATTTCTCAATATGAGGAAGTCTCACGTGAGCATAGCCACCCAATTTGTATTTTACCCTCCTGAGGGAAATGAAATGATTAGGGTCATAAGGTACCCATTTGAAACTGGTTTGCAATTTGAGGGTCTCTAGGATCAAATCAGCTTCCTTCCATCCTTCCTCCCTTTTGTTGTATAGAAATGGGCCTAGCTGATTCCTTACTTTTAGTTGCGCCTTCTTGTTTTTACTTTGGAAATGGACAAAGTCTGCATTTCCAAACTGCCTAAAATACTCTAGGGCAAAATGTCTCATAGGGACATATCTTGGCAGTCTGTAAGGGTTCAACTCACAGCCATATATTCTGATTACTTTATGGTGTTGGTAAAAGTACCAATCACCAATGCTGTAGGCCTTTGAGAGGTGAAGAATCCTTTGCATCTCATCTCTCAATCTGGGAGGAGGGACACCCAATAACAAGGTCATAGATGGATGGATAAAAAGGTCTATGAATTCACAGTAGGTGTAAGGTGAATAGGATACATGATGAAAGACTGAAGACCAAAACACTACAGACCTTGGGTTTCCCTAGGCATTTAGCTTCTTGAGAGGAATAGGGAAAGAATCAAGCTGATAATACAAGAACAAGTGATAGATGTACCTAGTGTATTTAAACACCTTTTTCCTTTCTAGATTCTTCAATTGTTCATGAATCTTATTGGCAATGTATGTAGCAAAGTCATAGTGCACAGCAGGAGGCATTCCAGGGGAGAATATGGACAGCATGGCCATAATGGTTTCATCAACATCCTCATATGTCCCATAACCTAGGATGTAACTGATCAAATCTACAAGCATTTTTCCCAGCTCATTGAGATATTGATATGCTATAGGAAGGGTGGTGCTCATAGCTTCAAATTTTGGCTAAATAAATAACTGATTAATCTTGATGATCTAAGCACTGGACAACTTGCCCCCTTTCTTTATCAAGTCATTGATGGAGAGAGGAGTTAGGGGCTTTTTAGTGTGAAAGTGTAACATATCATTAATGGCCTCACGGGTGATATGGAACAATACTGAGCCTGAGGGGATAAGAACAGCTCTTTGACATGGATCATAGCTGGAACGGCATTGATTTATCAAGTCTAGGAGGACATTGACTTGAGGGAGATTGTAAATGGCCAGGTTGGAGTCCCAAATCCCTAAGATATCAGCTCCAATGAGATATTGGGATTTTAACTCATTCAGCAGGTGAATATTAAATTTGGAAGTCATGCCAGTTGAGTCTAGCATCTGGTAATCTCTATCACCCAGGGCCTTCCACTCTAGCTCTCTGTGTGGGGCATTTAGAGGTTGAATATTCAGGGCTACTGGTGTTTCCATGGTTAAGTAGTACTTGTGACTTGTACTAGAACTAGTTTTAGTGGGCAGAACAACACAGAGGGGTATTTTTGCAGAAGTAAAGCAAATTGTAAGGGAAAATGGGGTAAACTGTGGTGATAATGGTGTAAAATGCTCAAAAAAGAGTTAATTGAGCAAATGCAGGGACTAGCAACACTGTTTTCCTGGTGAATTAGTGCAGCTCAGGTTTTTTAAGTCCATGAATGCGCGGATAGACTGTGAATTTAGGAAAATGTGACTAAATGTGGGCTCAACAGGTGAATTTCGACCTTACAACTGAAAACGAATGTTGGTCACCGAGGATTTGCTGGTAAATACAGGTTTCCTCACTCTTTTTAATTTAGTTCGGGAGAATTATGGACATAACCAAGCGCTGAGGGGATGCTTTGGATAAATACCTGGTGAATTGCCGACAATGGTCACAAATGCAGGTGGGTTGGAGGCGCCAATGGTCTTCGGGTCGATTTCTGCAGGTTGGCGACAGGTGGTCATAATTTGCATGCGGAGGTGAGCAACAATTTTTTTAGAAAAAGTGATAAAAACACGAAATTTTGGCTAAAATATAGACTTTTTGGGTTATTGGCGCGTTTTTTGGATGACGTCAGCATGACATCATCAGGTGGGGTCAGGGTCGGGTGACGTCAGCATGACTTCATCGAGTGACATGGCAGCCTATGAGTGGTCCATGGGGATTGCATAGGTGGCGGACATGTCGGAGCGCTGGCGGGCGGGGGTGCCGACAGGGCGGCGAGTCGAACTGACATGGGCATGACATAGCGGTGATGTGGGCAGGCGGTATAACACAGCAGTAAGTGGATTTTCTCGAACAGCTCTGGATATGGTCTCGGTATTGTCGAAGGGCGGCCCGAGAAGATATGGGGCTGACGCGTGGCAGAGGCTTGACGTCACCCTCTAACAGTTTCTCGGGCGGTAAAGTGCGATGATCGGGGCCCGTCCGATATGGATGTAGGTCGTCGGATGGGAAAGCCCATATCCGACGATTGACGGGTTGATGAGGTACAAGGGCAATATGGAATGCGTGGATGAATAAAATATGATTATTCTCTAAAATGCGTGCCCAGCAGAACATTATAAAAAGTTGGTTTTTATGGTTTTTTGCAAGGTTTATTTACAAAGCGAGTTTTGGTTATTAATCCGAGCGAATCCCGGATTAATCCCAAGATTAATTTTTCAGCGCTCTTTGGGTCGCGCTCAATGTTTTAGTGTTTGAAACATTCAAAAATGATACATAGATCTATAATGCTCGGGGAAGGGGATATATAGATATTTTGGGGTTTTTTCCAAATTTACATAGTAATAGGGGGAATAGGGGTATAAGGAGTTAAATAGTGATAGATTAGTAGTTAATATGAGTGAAAAGAGGTGGATGAGGGGGGGCAAAATACTAAGTTGTTTATATGAAATCAACTTAATTTTTAGGAAGTAGATCAAAATGAAAAGAATTTTTACACAAGAAATGTGGCTCTTAAAGAAACTAGAACCAACAAAAGACTTTGACTTCTTTCGTGAACATGGGTGGCATAGGGATGTTAGCCATGGATGTGATGGGGGGTAATCTGGAAGTTAGACATGTTTCATTAAGTTGTTGTAAGACTGCTGAAATAGGAAATCTGCACTGGCACCATGTTTTAACTTTGTTTAGGCCAGTGAAATGCCATAAACCATGCTTTCTGCAACCCCATCTACCTACCCACTCAATTGCCTAGCATATTTTGTTACTCCAAGGATGGTACACTTAGATTTGTAAACCCTTTTGTGCCTTCTCTTTTCCTTTGGCTTTTTCTTTTGATTTTCTATCTAAAACTACCCTTATCGCTTCCAAGGCCCCAGATTAAGCAGTTGGGAACCTTCTTTCTCTACCTATCTACTTTACCTGCCAAGATTGAGTTGTTTGGACAGATTTCTTTCTCGAATCTACAACAAAAATTAAAACATGGCATGACCCAGCTTAGGCTATTGGATCACCCATTCAGAAGTAGGGCAGCATCAACCAAATGTAAGTATATTTCTTCCACAAGAATATGAGATCTTTGTATCACCAAAGTAGATCATATTGGCACTTCCCCTGCCAATCATGAAAAACGAAACCTATTGGTATAGGTAGCTAACAGTGGCTCCACTTGGGGATGGTTTTTCTTTTTGAAAGACCAAGAAGAGCAGGTCAGAATGCCTTGGCCCTTGACTTCTCCTACCAAAACTTGAAAACTTTCTCTTTGTACTTCAAAACTGGAGGTTGTCACCTTTGTGGAACTTCTGGAATATAAAGCCTTTTTTCTGCTTATTTACAGCAACTTTCTAAACTGAACTATTTGTATGCTGAAAGAAAATATATACAACTGATTATGTACAGGAGGAAAGACCCTGCTATATACATGGAAAGTAGTCAAAATAGTGCTTCAACATCTTGCCTTTCGCAGGACCTTTATTTAAATCAGTTTCATCCAGATTTTTTAGGAAGTAAGTGTTGTTTCCTTGCACTGCTTGGATAATAAACGGTCCTCTCCAAAGAGAATCAAATTTTCCATGTTTTCCTTTATCTTCCCTTCTTGAATCCCACTTGAGGACTTTGTCACCTACACTGAAATCTTCAGCCTTAGTCCTTCTATCAAAAGATTTCTTTAACTTTTCTTGTAGAACTTGTACTCTGCTATAAACTTGGTCTCTAGTTTGCTGCAAAAATATTATTTGATTGATCCTTCTTTGCATGTCATTTGGCTCAGCTTCACTTTCTTGAAGTAGTTTCATAACAAGAACCCCTAGTGATGAACGAAATTTGGCTTCTAATCCATAGACTAACTCATATGGGCTGACCCTAATGGATCTCTTGGTTGTTAGTCTATCTGCCCATAAGGCATTCACAAGCTTCTTATGCCAATTCTTCTTATTTTCTTCCAACACCTTCTTTATGATGTTTACAAGGCTTTTATTTGATGATTCAGCTAGGCCATTCCCTTGAGGGTAGTATGTAGTGGAATGGCCCAAAGTAATATGAAATTTGTGGAAGAAGTTCACCATCTTCTTGGATCTAAAAGCAGCAACATTGGCTGTTATTATCTTGTTGGGGCAACCAAATCTAGACAATATGTTATTCTCCAAAAGCTGAATGATTATTGAATCATTTGCCTGTCTACATGGGATGGCCTCAATCCATTTGGTGAAGTAGTCTGTGGCTGTGAGGATCCATCTATGTTGTTCTGAAGATGAGGGATGAATTTCCCCAATGAAATCCAAGCCCCATTGCTAAAAATGTCTCTCTGTTACAATAGGCCTCAAAGGGAGTGGCAATAATTTTCTCTTTCCCTCAAATATTTGACACTTATGGCATGAGGTAGTGAAATTTTTAACATCAGGGAACAAAGTGGGCCAATAGTAAGCAGCCCTCAGTATTTTATCCACAGTGGACTTCCAATACAAGTGTCCACCACAATCACCTGCATGAAACTCTTTCATGACATTGTTAGCCTCATTCTCAATTAAGCAGTTTAGCGATATACCCTCATGGTTTTTCCAAAGCAAATTGCCATCCATGACACAAAATCTTGAGGCTTTCATTTTTAGGAACCTACATTTAGTTCTGGACAATCCTGGGGGAGCACACAGGTTTTGCAATGTATAACAGATATCAGAATACCACAGAGATTGTTCAAAGGCTACATTGATATTTGGAGTCACCAGCTCCGGTTCACTGTCCAGTTGGTTGATGTCCAACGCTTGGAAATTTGTTTCAGACATTAATTTGGCCAAACCTTGCCCTTTTATCAGTTTTGTAGGTTTTATTTCAATGTCAAATTCTAAAATGTTGGCAATCCATTTTCCTCTTCTGCCCTCTAAGTTCTCTTGAGTAGATATGTCTTTCACAATGGGACTTGGTACAAAAGCTATAACATGGGAGTCTAGGATATAAATTCTAAAGTCTTTGATGGCTTTGACCAAGGCATATGCTTGCTTTTCCATGATCTGATATTTCAGGGGTGCATCTCTGAGAGCTCTACTAAAGAAAGCAATAGGTCTCTCATTTCCTTGGTCATCTTTCTGTAACAAGACAGCAACAACAGTATGCTGGAAAGCAAAAGAGAAAATGATAAACTCTTTGTCAAATTGTGGATTTGTTAAGACTGGAGTTTGGGTAAGGGCCAATTTTATACCTTCAAAAGCTTGATTTGCTTCAACTGTCCATTTTACTTTTGAATCCTTTTTAAGCATGTTATTGAGCAATCTGCTTAGTTCAGCCAGGTTTGGGATAAACCTCCTTAGGAAGTTAATTTTTCCCAGAAAGGCTTGTAATTCCTTTATATTTCTTGGATGAGGCATTTGCAAGATGGCCTGGATTCTGTCTGGGTCAATTCTGATGCCATCTTTGGAAATAATGTGACCCAGCAGTTTACCTTCTTCCAAACCAAACAAGGAGTTTTTAGGATTTAAGGAAATTCCATATTTCCTACAAGTTGTGAATATCTGCCTTAGATGTTTCAAGTGCTCTTGGTCATATTTGGAAAAAGGTGTGAGATCATCTAAATAAATGACAAGGAAGTCATGAATCTCTTTAGCAAAAGCAATGTCCATTTCTCTTTGGAATGTAGCCCCTGCATTCTTCAAGCCAAACGTCATTTTAACATATTTGAAGGTTCCCCATGGGGTTGTAAATGCAGTTTTGTCCTAATCATCAGGATGGACTAAGATCTGGTTGAAGCCTGAGAATCCATCAAGTAAGGAGATCCTTGAGGCCCCCACTACTCTCTGCAAGATGTGATCCATCTTGGGTAAGGGGTAATTGTCTTTCAATGATACTTGGTTGAGGTTTCTTAAATCAACACAGAGCCTTATTTGACCAGTTTTCTTCCTTGCAGGGACTAAATTTGAAATCCAATCAGAGAATCTAATTGGTGCTATAATTCCTGCTTTAAACATTTTTTGTACCTCTTGTTCCATTGCTGGGAGGAGCATAGGATTGATTCTC